>JARVJO010000165.1:9042110-9087726 GCA_031762555.1 Cynodonichthys magdalenae | reverse complement strand
GAAGTGGAGCAACGTATTTATTGTGGGACAGACGTCTGCTGCCTCGTATCAAACTAAACAAACTGAATTAACTTTAGGGATTTTTTTTGGTGGTGTAATACTTTTAAAATAACTAAAAGATTGCTGTTTGGTGTCATTTTTAACATTTTTTTGGTAAAATCTGTAGATTAATCCTCCACCGCTCACTGGTTCAGCACTTACATCTTGTATCAAGCATACACACACACAAACTGAATCAACTCATTTTACCGATTTTGTGGTTAAATATTTTTTAATCCAGCTACACAGTTTCTGTTCTGTGTCCTTTTTAATATTCCCTCTAATAAATCTGTAGATTAATCCTCCACCGCTCACTGGCTCTGCGTTGTATCAGAAAGAGGGGGGAAAAAAAAGAACGAAATCAGCTGCTTTTCACAACTGCTGGGCTTTGGCTCGGCTCTGATACTACCTCTGCTCACGGCTCAGAGGCGGGCTCATTTTACTCACCTCTCTGCCTTCATGTTTTTCTGAATGCTCGGAGGAGGACAGAACACGCATCAGTCCCGGACTGAGCTGTCTTATGAAAGAGGCTTTTATTTGCACTAAAATACCTGAAGTCCAATCAGTAGGAGAAAATTTTACCATTAAACGGCAAAACAGGTAGCAGAAAGAAAATTTATAGAAAGTACGCTCTTATACAAATATACAGTTTCACCCTATTTGTGCATGACCACCCCTTCATTTTTTTGTCCTGTTTATGTAGTCGGCATACCATGTTGTCTGTACTTTATCAGTTTGCAAATATTCAGACATTTTGTCAAAACAAATATGTTTGCACAGTTTCAGTGACTGCCTCCCCTAAACAGGTGTGACTCCAGTGCGTCCTCCTATACCAGTGATCCCCCAAGTTGGTCTAGTAAACCCAGTGCTGGCGTCACCGCCAGTCCTGTCTAACCAGACTGGTGGCTCCAACCAACAAGAAAAGAAGGAAGAGAAAGAGGAGACCCTTCAGGATGGTACAGGGCAGGAGATGTTAAGTGACCAGGAACACATGAGCATTTCTGGCAGCAGTGCCAGACATATGGTGATGCAGAAGCTGCTCAGAAAATCAGAGGTGACATATTCACAAATGCTCTTAATGAGTCTTTTCTCTCACCAGGTTCATATTGTACTCATATATACTTATCTTGCTCCTCCTTAGTCCACAGTGATGGTGCTTCGAAACATGGTTGGGCCAGAGGACATCGACGACGACTTGGAGGGCGAGGTGACGGAGGAGTGTGGGAAGTTTGGAACAGTTAACCGAGTCATCATATACCAGGAAAAGCAAGGAGAGGAAGAAGATGCAGATATCATAGTCAAAATTTTTGTAGAGTTTTCCGCAGCCTCAGAGATGAACAAAGCTATCCAGGCTCTCAATGACCGCTGGTTCGGAGGTCGCAAAGTCGTTGCCGAAGTGTATGACCAAGATCGTTTTAACAGCAGCGACCTCTCTGCGTAGAGGTCTGAAATTATTGACCAGCACCTGTTCCAGTACCTGTCACCACATCATTTCAGTCATTGTCACTGCAGCTAAAGATGCGGGCCCTGAAACTTATGTTTTTATTGTCACCTTTTTCTTTTTTTTATTGCTGTCAATGTTAATATTAAAAGCTCCTTTTTGAGGGGGGGACTCATTGAAGTAACTGTCAGATTTTTGCTTTGTGATCTGTGAACTCCTTTTGGTGCAAGTTAAACAATTTTTGTAATTCGATCTTGTAAAATGTTTAGTTTTTTTTTTTTCCTGCTTTAGCTCTTTTGTTTTCTGTTATGATATGCTGGGACACGTGAACACCCTTTTCTTTTTGCAATTAAAGGTTATTGTCCACAAATTTGTTGTTGCTTTTTTCATTATTTACAGATGCTTTTTAGTAATGAAGCAGATTGTTTAAAACGCTTATGTAGTTTTTGTTGCAAATGTATAATCTAGAAACATGTACTTAACACATTCTCTAATTCAAGTGTATTAAAACGACATGGAGGCACATGGCATGCTTTCCTACTTTTTACTTCTTTTTTAGTGCTTTTGTTAGTTGAGCTGTACAGAACCTTCAGTCAAACATAACTACAGTGTATTTGTTGGTCTTTAGTGTTTACTAGAACGAATTAATTTAAATTACACATTCAAGTAAGAAAAACATTGAGGACAGTAATGTTGACCACAATTCAAATGGCTTAAATTTTTACATTTCTGCTGTTAACAAATGTCCAAAGTAAATGTCTTCATCAGCTGAGGTCGTTTCACATGCGTCCTTCTAGAAAGTTTTTTTAATTGAGAATCCAAAACTAGTATTTGTAATTAGACCTATATAAACTTTTTCAGATATTTTACTACATTTCTACGTGTTCGGCAGTGTAATTATTTTTGGCCACTAGGTGGAGCTCCACAGTAACTTGTGGCCTCTACTGTAGAGCAGCTAAGCGGCGGTGCTCCAGCTCAAGCCTAGCCCAGCCCCCCACACGCCAAACCGGCCTGCCAGTTCAACATGGGGAGGTAAACGCGCTTGTTTCCGAAGCGCCCGTTCTCAGCTGGGATTTTACCAACGCTGGTTCAAACGAACACTTGATGTTTTTTATTGTTACTTTTGGAAAGTCGATACTACATAAGGTTTGCCAGTGTGTTTTAATTGTATTTTACTAAATCCTTGTTGGCTAATGGCACCTTGGCACAAAGACGGTCAGTGAGACGATGTTGGCTAACTCTAAACTAGCCTGCTAAACGCACCCGCCGAGGACGACGAGCACATCATTTACACACTCTGATAATCTCTGCTGACTCGCACCGTGTAAGGTGTTGGCTTCTTGTTCATAGCTGTCTATCTCTACTCTCATGACAGAAATTGTTGTTTTGAGTCAGCACTCATGACTACGATAGTTGAAGCGGCTTTTCTGCGTCGCTGCTGGGGTTTGGATGTCATCAGATGCAGCTAGCCTCGGCGGAGCTTCGGGCTGACTCGAGCGAGGATGGTGCTAAAACAAGCTAACGTTGCTCTGCGTGAAAAAGTGAGCGCAAGAAAGTGAGGAAACACTTGAAGCCAGTGGGAGTGCTCAGTTTTGTTTATGTTAATTGCAATTCCGGACTGGATGACGGCTGGGACGAGCCTGTCGACCATAAAAAACGAGTCTAATGAATCGAGATTGTGGGAATATATATCGCTAACAGATCGAAGGGATTATTTTGTGTCTCTTAAGTGGATTTCGGCCTCCTGTTTCGGATCATCGTGGGGACCACACAGTAGGTGTTTTGACATTGAGTGAGCCCGCTCCTGTAAGAATACCACCGCTCTCTCAGCGACCTTCTACACCCTCTGATGCGGAGGTTTCAGTAGCACCGGCAACCAGACCCTCCACGGCGGCCGGACATGCTGAAGTGTATCCCCCTGTGGCGCTGCAACCGCCACGTCGAGTCCGTGGACAAGCGGCACTGTAACTTAAAAACAGTCCCGGATGAAATCTTCCGCTACAGTCGCACCCTGGAGGAACTTCTCCTCGATTCCAACCAACTCAAAGAGCTACCAAAGGTATGTAGATGTCCTCTGTGCCAAAATGTGGTTTGAATGAAGCGTCTTTACAGGGAAGAGAATTAGGCCAAATTGCATCACTCCACCCGCTCACACGTAAGTTTTGTTCACCTGTTTGAGAAGCAAAGGTTCGTTTTTTTTAGGGAGTGAAAGCAGCCCAGCATGATAGTAATAATCACCTGATCCATACTTCCTCAGTACAAGCTCCTTCCTCCATATAAACTTTGAGATTATTAACTTTGACCAGATGCCCTGAGGCGTTGGATCAAGACCTTGAATTACAAAGTTCCTTTAGTGTTACACCCATTTAATTCTCAATAGTTTCACCAAACAAAGCCAGTCATGTTAGAACTACCTGACTGTAAGATTTGATCAGCCCTAATTATTTCTAGAGAAACTAAAAAGAAAAACGAGGAATCAATGTTTTGACAACACTGTGAATAAGATTGTTCTGACTAACTCAGCCCAAAACAGTTGGTACACATAACATGCAGCTTGCCCAACGCAGTTTATGTACATTGACCCATTTCACAACAAATTCATTCATGTACAGTACAAAATGTTTACCAATTATCTGTCAAAAGAAGCTCATAGATTGTGTCAAATCTTCATTGTCACAGTCTCCCATCCTGATAGAGCACAGAGGTGACAGTGGGAAGAAATGACTCACTTTTAACATGAAGAAACCTTTAACAGATCTGGGCTCGGGATGAGTGGCCGTCAACTGATTGTTTTTTTTTTAAGAGGACAGGAAAAATACAAATGGAGAAAAATCGATCCAGGTGTAGTTTTTATGGGAAAAAAACATGTTAACCACTATAATAACTGAAAATACAAACAAATAGAAGAGAGAGTAAAAACGGCAGCAAAAAGAGGATATGTATGAGCCTTTATCATTATAACTAAGGGATTGCTTAGGAAACCCAAACTAACCCTTTACCAATAAGGAAAGACTTAACACTGGTTTTTAAACTAGACAGGGTGTCAGCCTCACAGACAGAAACTGGAAGAAAGAAGCCTGCTAACTGAAAGCTCTGCCTCCAGTTTTACTTTTAGTTTGCAGGGAAACCTGCAGTCTGAGAGCGAAGTGCTCTGTTGGGAAAACATGGAACAATAAGATCTTTAATATAAGATGGAGCTCGGTTGTTGAGAGCTTTGTTGGGGTCAGTTGAGAGTCAGCCAGTTTGGATCCTGTGTGGAGGCATGTGTGGAATGACATGCAAAGCTCTCCCCGCCCACAAACCTAAAATTTGAAATATGACAAAAGATCTCCCTGCCTAACCCTGTTTATTTTAGGATAGATGGTCTGTGTTCCCCCAAAGCTCTCCAGTTCAGGCTTGTGGAACAAAACCCTTGTTTTAATTTAGTTCAGGCCATTGTTCAGTTCTCAGGACAATGATTTAGCTGTGATTGGGATCTGGCAGGGAGTCTGAATGAACAGGCTGGCCAGTTGTAGATGTAGTCCCACATTTTTTTAGCTTTGTGATGAAAGGGACAAGTGGCACATTTGCTAATGAAGAGTGTTAACACTTTAAGGTCAGCAGAGACTGAAAGAAGTGTTGGCAAATGACTGGTGTCTGGGAATCCTTAACGGAACAGATTTTGTGTTTGTGCTTTAGCAGCAGGTACACATTTGTTGCCGTACTTGCATCTATTTTGAAGTGTTTTGATAGTCAAAGCTTCTACTTAAACCATAAAAGTGACATCAGTTGTTGTATTTTAGCTTAGAGCCACAAATACAAGTGGTATTTTGTGAAATTCAGTTGCCCATTTATATGCTTTGCTATAAAAGTAAATGAATAAAATTCCTTTCTCACTTTCCTAAATTAACCATAACTATCCAGACTTGCCCACAGGTTTTCCTATTTATTAATATGGAACAGGTCTGAACAACTTTTATCTGCTGCTGAATATTTGCTCCATCTTCATTTTTAATTATTAGTATTTGCCAAAACCAAAGGCCTGCTGTGATGGATCAAGTGTACCAGCAAACTGAAAGTTCTCCTCTGATTTTAAATGAATCTGTACGCTCAAATATCCCAGAACAGACAGCTAACCAACACGTCTCTCTGTGAGGGACTTGCTTTGCTCCGGACACATAAATGCAAAGTGACAAAATGTCTGGTGTGGTCACAGTAAATACGTAGCGTGCAGACACAAACCGTATGGGCCCTCTCTGGCCCCCCGGAGTCAGTGGGGCTTCAGCGAGGAAGAAGAGCAAGGGGACAGACTCGCGCTGAGTTCAGAGCAGGAGCGCCGACTGTACGATGAGTGGCATCGCCATTACAAGCTCACAACTAAGCCCCTGAATACCTCTACATGTTGAGTGCCCCTTTTCTGTCACTGTATATTCCAGTCAGGGATGAGTCTGTGGATGGACTTTTCAGTCTATTTTTAGCTGTCAGTGTAACATCTGTCTGTTTTTCCTCATCAGGGTTATCCTTTGTGTCTGTGAACAAGCCAGCCTTTCGTGGCACGCCGTCAGGATAACTTGGCATGTTTTTGTCGCCTGCACTTCGGTGTGAAACATATGCCACTGACAGAGAATAATCAGCTCAGAGGTGATGCTTTCGAACTGTCCCTACTGTGGGACACGTTCAAAGGCAAAACTGACCTGTCAGGTGGGGCTAGTTTTAGATGAATAGGTGTGTGTTGTAACATGTAGGAACACACCATCAGTGCAGACTTTACAGTTCTAAGGAGGTAAATAAAAAACAAAAACAGACATTTACACAGATCAAATGACTGTGAAGGGTATAAGTGTGGTTCTGTGGGTGGATTGGTCTAGATTGTGCTGGTAGGGGTTTAACAGTGAACAGATGGAGATTTAGACGTCCTGATAGTTTCTTAAGTTTGCAGTGACTCACCCCCACTGCACTGCTTATTAGATTATGCTTCCTGCTGAAACAAGGTCTCCTTTTTTACAAAACTATGAACTTTTTGGGGTTTAAAGCAAGGAAGTGTTATATTTTAAGCAGGGTTCAGTTTTATGCAGACAAACTAATTGATCTAAGGTAGCAGCCGTATACAGTGTGACTTGTCTTTTTGGAATGGGTTTAGCGAGACCTTTTAAGTAAGCAGCTGTTCCCCACAAGCTCATTCATACTGCTAATGCTCTATTATGATCCTGTTTACTCATTCCTGTTGTGAGTTTACATATTCAAAGTATTTTAAATGTGCTCATCATTTGCAGGAAAAGTTGTTCACTTTTCATTTATATGTTTATGTTATTGATGTTGAGTGGTGGTAAAACGCAACTGATGATAGTTGTTTATGTTTTCTTGTTGTTTTGTTTGGAAAGTGGTAACATGTTCAGCTGTTGTTTAACTAATAAGAACAACTTGACAAAGTTTATATCTTTATAAAATTTGTGTTTTTTTCTATTAAAGAAGAATTTTAATCAAAGTAAATTGTACAGCTTGGTTAACACAATACTATGAGTTTATTATAACAGATCCCAGCTGCAAGATTAAAGTTGAGAACTAATAAATAATCAATCAAACAACCCCTGATGGATATAAATATGTAGCACTAATTGTTTGACATTTGGAATTTCATCCATTAAAGTTTCGCTTTAGATTTATTAGACCAAACATCAGTAAATGTTCAAATGCCAATAAATCAAAATAACTTAAGTACAGCATCAAAATAGTGAAGAAAAAAATGTTTTTTCTTACTTTATAAAAGTAAACACAACTTGTATTATTTCAGTTTTATGAAGAGTTTTTATTGAGAGGAAAAAGTTAATATATTTTTCCCTCCACTTCTTGTTTTGTATTTTTACAAAATATTTCTGTATTATTTTTTGTTTGCTTTTAAAACTAGTCCTGCCTCACAGATCGTGTTGAGAAGAGGATTATCTTTTTAGCCATTCTGAAGTCTCATGACAGGTTACAAAGAAGTCTATTCAACAGTTTGATTGCCTTCTTTTCTCCCCTCATACCCAATGGTTTGTCTACGCTGCACTCGCCTTATTCAGCCTCTGATATTCATGTTTTTCATTCAAAGATATTTTTTGGTATTTTCAGTTGAACGAAGGCTTGTTTTTGCAGAAACCTGGCGGACTGCAGGTGCAGTAGCCTGCAGCCAAAACAACAGCTCCCAATGTTGCCTCTACCCACCTTGTCTACCTGGTCCTGGCTTTTCTTTTGTTGATCAAGGAGAAAATCCCTGATGGGTGTGTCCACGTGTGACTTTACGAAACAGGTTTTACACATGTTTACCCAGTATTATTACCTAATAGGAACTCAAAGTAAAAATGTTCGACTGATTTTCTTCCTCCTTTCAGGCAAGAACCAGAGACAAGATAACTTGATAAAAAACAGCATTAGTCTCTTTTACTGTCAATAAATATTTACAAGCTTATGATTTATTTATTAAAGAAACTCATATTTTTACTTAACTTTCAATGACATGCACAAAAAAGTTGTTGTTTTAAATGAAGCAGATGGATGTGTGCAAATGAAGCGAGAAGGATGACTGTGCAACCTTTTTAATCCTCAGCCGTCACCGCTGCCGTCTGTGTTCGCCGCGCTGACAGAACTGTGACTAAAGGGCAGATTAGGGCTTCACCCGGCCGTGAAAACGCTCCACAGCGCCACAGTTTTGACCCCTGTGTACGTGCCTTTTGGGCCTCATCATACACTTCCTCTGGGATCTGCCCTTGTTCTGTTTTATATGTGTAAATGCTCTGATAAGAATCTGAGTGCTTTTCTGTGCATTTAGTCCTGTGTGTGGTTTCAACAGTGGGTCAATTGAAACCCAGATTGGTCCCTATTATTTGTTCTGTTTGAGTGTGTTTGGCTTCCTGTTGTTTACCTGGGCTAAGTCAGATGCATTCTTTATCATTCAAATCTAGTTTTATAATCCACATGTCTAACATTTGTGCACTGTAGGTTCTCAAACTTAAAGAGCTTTGCACTTTTGTTTGAATCTCTGGCCAAAGTTCTGTGCAGAATAAAGACTGTTTTCTGTGTAGAATAAAGGCTGTTTGCTGTAATCTGTATCTTCCTCATACTATAGTACTGTAGTCTCTCCCCAGTGAATAGCTGAACTAGGCTAATGGTAAAGATAAATTGCACCTGACACTGCCTTCTCTGCAGTAAAAATCCTCCATCTTTGCTCGCTCCTTCCTCCTTTCTCTTTTGGTAATTCCTTGTAAAACCAAAAGTACGACTGATAATGTTTGATCTCATTGTTTGTCTCTCCTTCTGTATATAATTTTTGTTTTGTAATTTACCCCATATACAAAAACCTTTAGTATTCATTTATTCAGCCTGTCAAAACAAAGTGGAAGCAGATTCAGAAACAGTCTGTGAACAAACGGCAATATGAAGGATCTGCTTCTTTTTGATGCCAGACCACATTCAGCAGGTTTCTTTGTCTGAGCTGATGACCAGCTGGTCTCACATCCTGCCTCCCCCCCTCCTCCCCCAAACTGGTGGGACAGAGGAGTAATGGGAGGGGGCATCTCGGAGTAAGATTTTTATAGTGCTGTCACAGTAGAAGGGGTTGAATTTATTTATTTTTTAAAATATAGATTACCAGAAGAAACGGGTCCTTTGGGACCCCCAGAACATAATGTGAAACTTGAGTTTAGGTCCACTGATCCTTAATCTTCTAGTACTTTGTTGTTGCAACAATTCATTTCTTCATTCATTGATTCATTCATGAGGTCAGGATTGGTGTACACGTGTCCCACCTGACGCAAGGAGCGTCAGCTGGGGTAAATGGCCGTCACAGGTTTTACAGTTCTTCTCTTTATTCTTTGTAATGTGCACCAGTATTTGTGATATGACCTATACTCTTCACATTTTAAGAACTCTTCTGTTTTTTGTCAGACATTGAAGCAGTTTTTGACTTTATGTAATTTATTCTAGTTTGATTTTACACCTTGATTTCAATCACTTTAAGCAAGTTGTTGAATTTTTGGCTTAAAATGACTTCTTTCAGCTCATGAACTGAAAATATTGTCTATAAATAAATACCTTTTATGAATTATGGTATTTTTGTACTGTACATGTAATAACACAAATAGTTTTAGATTTCACTTTTGAAGTTCTCTTTAATAAGAAGTTAAAAGTTGTTACAAAATTCAACCCTTAATAGTTGAATTAGTCATTGGTTGAGGATTTAACATAAAAGAGAAAACTCTGCGTGTCTCATTGTGTGAGGTTTTAAAATGATTGCGGTGTGCTCGTGTTCACGTGGTAATGTCGCACGTTTCATCGTGCTGGACCGGCCAGTGTTTCTCACCTCTCTCTCACGCACTCTGGCCCGAGACTAAAACCTCAAAGGTAAACACTGAGGCAAAGCTGTAGTGAATAATTGATGTCTGGTTTGGCTGCTGCAGCTGTTTGCAGGGTGAGTTTGTGGCTGCTGGAGCGTTGTGATAGGGGCAGAGATCTGTCTGCTTCGATCATTATGTATACAAGACAAGATGTGCAGGGGGGTGCCATTCTTTCTTTCTGTTTGTGTGTGTGTGTGTGCGTGCTGCAGTGTAGATCTCACCTTCCTACAAGTTTAGAAATGTCAGAGTTAAGAGCTGTCTCATTGAAATTAATTTAACAACCACAATGTATGTTTTCCATACAAGGATATGAAGCAAATTTAGTTATTTTTATTTGGATCAAAATGTATTTGGCCTTAAGTTCTTTTAAATATCTACGTTGTATTGGACAATAAATGATTGTTTGGGTCTTTTAACAACTAGAAAACTATTGTAAATACAAATCTTGAATAACATTGAGGGTCACAGTTTGAAATGTCCAAAAACTGTCATCTTATTTGCACTTTAGTAAACGCATACAAAGTTTCCTAATACATTGCTTATTACCTTCCTTATGACAAAGTGCTTAAGGTGCTTAAATTGCAGATAAAAACACTAACAATGTCTGTAAGCCATTTGTAGTTGTTGTTTTTCAATCATGACCTTTCTTTGGGACATGATGCTGTTTCTGGAGCTTCAGATCTGAAGTCTCAGTCACACAAATGTCCCTTTGAGTCTAATCTGACAGGGTGCTGATGTTCTGTGCAGGAATAGGTCATTCAGGGTGACGTTAAAACTAACCACAAACAAATGCTGCCTTTTATCTGCTGGCCACACACAATCATTGAAAGCCTTTATCACTCTGAAACCTTCACTTCCACAACCTGGTTCACTTTTATCTGCCACTGATATTTGGGTTACTTTCTATTTTATTTCTAGCCATTATTTTTCTCTTACAGCTGATGAATACAGAGATAAAAAGCAGTGCTTCACACTTCCTCATAAAAATTAGAGTTTAATTTAACTTAAGTTTTGAAATGGGTTACCGAATTCGAAAGGGACTTCTGTATGGGCTGCGTCAGTGGTAAACTTGCATCAGAACATTGTTTTTTTTATCGGGGCAGCTTATTCACTCAGTCAGCGCCCAAGTTTGAGCTGGTCTGATTTGTTGACGCCGGTGTATTTCTTGTTGATTTCTTTCTATTGGTAGCATCAGTGTGAGCAGGAAGGAGGAATAATCAAGTAAGGCAAGGAATGCCCTGTTTTTGTGAAGTCATCTGATCTCCAAATCTTATTTTCTAAAGCATTTGAGGAGCTTTAATTCCAAGCTTGATAAGAGGGGAAAAAATAGCTTTATTGTTTGCATTTGGCATTTGTTTTGGTTTTTGCCCCATACACCCTTCTTGTTTCCCCCACAGATTTACTCAGATGTTCACAGTTTCTGATAGCCCATGTAAAACAACTTGTATCTGTGTTTTCCTGTATGTAGGACTAACTGTACAGGAATGTTGCAAGATTTTACCAGCTGTGATAAAGAAACATTGCTGCTATCACATTTGTAACATTTTTTTTCTTATATAGGACACATTTGGTTTCATTTTGGGGAATGTTTTTCTTCAAAACAATTGTTGATTGATTATGGTCTCTAAGCCACTGTGTGGTACTTTCATGCTTCCATGAATAAAACTCCAAATGTCAAATTTGACACAGTGCATCTGGTCTGAAAGCACACAGAAAGACTGACTATTAATGTTTTTTCTGGTCATATTTTTGAATAAAACACAACTGAATGAATGCTCTATGTTTATTACTCTAATAAATACTAACCTGTTTTATTTATTTAAAAGCTCAGTGGTTAGAAATAATCAATCATTAGAGACTGCCATTGACTCAGTAATCATTTACAACTTATCTAAATTGTTGTTTTGTCTACTTGTCTCTATTATTGATCAGAACATTGACTTGGTTGGCTACTATCTTCCTCTGTCACTGAATAGTATTGAAACATGTTTCTCCCTTTAGTAAAACAGGAAACAACCATGATGGTGTATTAAAGTAGATCAAACTGGAGTTTCAGCTGCAATTAATATAATATTCCTGAAAATGGTTGCAAGTTTTTAATGTTAGAAAGTAAAGAAACTTATTTGGAGTGATTTAAAATGGGTTTTTAGATTTATGTCTAACTTGCTTGCATTGTGGATTCTTTGTTCACAATTATGACTAGACTTTTGGTAAAGTAAAGTTTTTAGTTTCGTCTTAAAAGCTGAAAATCTTCTTGTGATTTAAGCACCTAAAACATTTAGCAATCTGTGGCTACTTACTTTGTATTGTCTATTTAAACCATATAAAACTATCTGACATTATGCTTGGCCATTTCAAAGATTAAAAAAAACAAAAAAAAACAAACAGCACTTCTGCTACAGTCAGAAACTAACATGTTTTTTAAAATGAAGTATTAAGAGTCTTAATGAGAATGAATATAATTGTTGCTACTGTTTCTTAATGTTGGTTTTGACCACCTGCATAGAAACTCCTCACCAAGTTCTTTTTCAGGGTTCTTTCCTGAGACGTAACGTTCAACAATGAGTCACGGTTGGTTAATTGGTTTTTGAACAAACACAATATGACCAGGCTGAATGTGAGGGTCGTGCAGGCCACACAAACAGCTTCAGGCGTCTAATAGAGATGTGCTGACGGGATCATAAAATATTTGCCTGTGTGACGGTGAGGTCAATGAAAAGCACAGCAGGAGATACTGGAGACAACAATGAAGCATACACGCATGTTTGTCTCACGCTTATGGGAGCGATAAATAACAAGCAGGTCTGTAGAAAAGAGTTGACAGCAGTTTGAGTCCGTCATGCGACAGTCTGCCCCCTGAGAATAGAATACATTTTATCTGCAGTACAGCCACAATGCCCTGCTTTTATTCTTAACACTTTTAGTCTTGTGTTGATGTTTTGAGCTTTTAACTAAGTTATTGCGGCGACAACAGAACAACTATATCTGATAACTGAGAAAGTTGGTGTTGAGGGACGGGACATTTACTTGAGCTTTTTGTGATTTTCTGTGCGTTTCTTGTAAAAAAAAAAATGCAGCTTTTTTATTTAATCAGTCAGAAAGTTTACTTGACTGCAGCATTACAGAAAATGTCTCAAATTTTACTGTACTCATTTTAATTAAGAATATAGAATTAATTTACGACTTGGTATACTCTGTAGATTAAATGCTGTTTTACTCTGCTTTTAACCCCCCTTCAATTTTTCTATTTGTTTTGCTGTATAACTTCTGTGCAAACTCAGCTCTGCTGTGTTTGAACTGCAGCACATGACATTCAAGGAAATACAGGCATGTCTGGAATCCCCAGGATTTTGCCCTGCCCTCTGGAAGCTGAATACACACACTACACCACATTCTTGTTGGACAAGCCCCACACGTAGATACTTCCCAGAAAAAAGCTCGCTCAGATATTTGCGACTTGCTTCGGCTGAATTTTCATGTTAAGCAAACCTAATTTAAGGCTCTTCTTGTTAACTAAAAGGCTCTTCTCATTCTGATAGTTTTAATTAAAATATCTCATGTCCCTTTGGGTCTTGGAACTCCAATGAGGCCATGAAAAGCAGGTTAGCTGAATGAGCTGAAATGAATCATCTTTGCTCATTTTTGTAGATAAAGTCATATTTTATTGACTTGAAGACAAAAGAAAAGTTTGCTCCAAAATTGGAGATACAAACAAAAACATCACATTTCGTCAGGAAGCAGCAAAATGTTCTTCTTTGTGCTTCATTGGATCCTAGTACCTTAGAGTAAAAACAGTCACTGTGGAGTGTTTGTTCAGTGATTGGTGTATCTTATTTGTACAGATTGAATGACTGTTTTAGAGAAATATTCTGCAGTTCTTCCAACTAACGAGCTCCTTTGAGACATTTACAATAAAGCCATGTAAAAGTACTTACAGATAAATGTAGCAGTTTGTTTAATTGTCTTACTGTCTGCTTTATCATACAAGTCGTGGCACAGCAGCCAAGATTCAAATCTGGTGTATTTTTAGGTCTGAAACCAGGTTCATGTAGTCGGGCCTGTTTGGAGTGGCCTCTGGGGAATCGGCCTGTGCTTGCTGGTGTGCTTAGTGCTGGAGTTTTGGTAGATCCTAACGTTGATCCTCTCTGGAGTCAAGTGGGAGGGAAGTGCAGGCAGCTCTGTAATTATACTGTCTCACTGACATGTGAATGGGGCTTTACTTTGTGATCCCTTTGTCTTTTAGCTTTTATTGAAGATGAGCACACGTTAAATACCGAGCTCATCTCTGGTCTAACTCTAAAGTAAAATAATATCAGTAAAATGCACAAAAACTTCAGGTAATAAAAAGATGACATCACAGTAATTGCAACGCAGTGCGGTTGTTCAAGTTTGATAGCCGGGTTTGAATCAAGTGAGACTAGCTTTTATTTTACCGTCAGTCGAGTGTCACCTGGGAGGTTTCTGCCTCCTCGGTCCCTGGCTCCTGCACTGAACCAACACTGGTCTCCAAGGTGATGGATCTCCCAGGACCGGTGGTTTGCTTGATGCGTGGGCACGTTTACCCGGTGTTGTCAGGGAGAGACACCAGGTGGGCTGGGGCTTCCCCGTCACTGCAGACCTTCAGTAGCTTAGTACTGCTGTTCACAATCTGCATGCTGCAGAGCGACTCTGGCCTCACCACGAGCCAAAGCTGACAGACAGAACCAGGGAGTGTTGCTTGTCTTTGAACCACACTTTGTCCTTGGGCTTTGAAAAAGACTATAGCAGCAAGCTTTATAGCAACCTTAAGTGGAGCAGTTATTTTTCCACTCGGGGTGGGACATTAGATCAGTGAACTACATGGAGGTGACTTTCTGCTGTTCTTGTAAACCACTTTTCTGATCTTTACATTAAAAGTTTTCATGTTATTCTGAGGATTTGTACAACATGGTATAAACCCTCTTAAACTACATGATTGTAATGATTAAGCAGTTTAGTGTTTATTCTGCAGTTAGGCCACGCTTAAGTGGGGTATATTGCTACTGCTTTGACCTTTGAAATATGTTTATTCTCTGTGAGTAAATAAACAATAAAACATCAGGCCTTGGTGTAAATAAATACTTGATTTAAGCAAACCTGGCAGATGTTTTCAGCTCTTGTTTATACAATACTTGAAAGGCTGCTCGTGACATTTCAAAGTTTACTCTTTTCTAGCTTGATGGCCAGGCCATATATTATTGCATATGAGTAAACCTAACAACCATGTTTCACACTTTTTTTTGTCGAACTTATCAAGATTGTATGCTTGTTTGTTATTGCTGGTAGTTAATTGAGTTTGATGCAAACGGCATGCTGCAAGTTGAAAAATAACCTTCAGTGTTTAACTATTAAATTACTAATAAAAGTTAACATGGATGCTATGCATGTCCTGATCTAAAGTTTTGTATTTCTGTTAAATGGTGTGTTTATGTGTGTATTTTTCAGATGATGTGCACAACTAATAAATACATCAGACCAGAAGCACATTATCCCAACTATTTCTAACCAGTGCAGTTACAGTAATGTGGTCATAGATAATGAACAAAAAAGTACACCGTGCTTGCATGAATAAAAAACAATTGTAGTTAGTCACTAGTAAATAGGGCTGCATGTTATTGGAAAAGACTGATTTTTTTCTAACCCTGATTATTAGTATTGCAATACAAAAATATACAGGAATTTTCAACAAATAGTTTGAATAACATCTTGTTGACGATGAGCCTGCACCGATCTAAACTCTTTTTTTTTTGTTGTTACACACATGTTTTTGTCTGTATTTACGTTTTATTCTTGTTCCCTTTTATTACTTGCTTTTATTGTGCTGGGACCTGAGTACATGCTTCCTTCTATCATGTGCAAAGGTGAATTGCATTTTATCACCTAACATGTTATGTCTGTGTCTATCTTAGTTTCTGCTTCCGTCACGCTTTAATATCATGCTAATCGTAGTTTATCCCTTTTCCTCCAGTTGTCTGTGAATTTGCTCATCTTTCTCGTTTTTTGTCCAAATTCTCATCGTCTTCCTCCGAGAATTCACAGACACACATCTCTGAACAAAGTTGCCATTGTTGTTCCAGAAGTTCCATGGCAAATTGAAAGTTTTAGCTTTTTTTTTTTGAGGTTGCTTCTGCTTCTTCTGCAGGCGAAAGCAACCTGTAAAAAAAAAAGCAATAACATGTTTAAGGTTTAATTTGCTTCCTACATTAAAGGACATGCAATGTGACTACTTCTCAAATGTACATTGCAATGACGACTCAAATGATATATCGTGCAGCTCTACTTGTAAATAATATGGTCCTTAAAGGATTTTGGCAAAAATTCTTACTTTAGTTCATATAGTTTTTTTTTTTTCATTTTGGAAGTACCAGCACTGTTTTCTGTACAAAAAAACTGAATTCAAGCAATAATGTTCTCACTGTGATTTTTTTAATTTTTCCTAATGAATTTGAATGTAGTTTACGTTGTCAGTATACAAACTCGTCAGTTAATTATTTGTGTATGCAGCGGTCAGGCCAGACTAGACTGTAGTCTATAGTTACTATGGTGGTTCCCAGAACCGCAGTTCCAGTCTGTGACTGACAAAAAGAGTTGGCAGACGGCTGGCAGGCAGGCAGTGCATACCGGATCCAGCCCATCCAGGAAAGGGCTCTGCATCATAAACAATGGGGCCTCTGGTTTTGTGTCATGTTTATGGGAACACAAAAAGTGAATGGAATGAGTTCATGTGATGAAGTCAAGAGAAAGGGTGGAGGTAAAGCACCTCCTCTAACAGTTTCTTATCTCCTCCCGTATTCATCCGTGAGTTGTGAGAGCACCGCTGAGGAATTTCAAAACATAACATCAGCTGAGCAGTGAACACAAGAGTTTCAGTCTTGACTCACTTCTCTATGATTGTCAGAAGATGAGCATTAACAGTAACAGTCGCGTGCCATCATTATGTTCACTCATCTTCCAGACATCTGTTGCAGACATTTACATTTGCAGGCTGCTTTGTGTGAGACTTTTTGCTTCATCACTAGAGGGCCTCCACTCATTTCCTCTTGCATTGTTTTTTTTTCTCTAATGTAGAGTTTGGGTGTTGTCCTTGTGTTTATATTCCAATAAAGCTCAGATTGTTTTTGACTAGTGATATGAAACCAGAAACTAGAGGTGAGTCTTGTACACCTGTACAGCAGTAGTATGAACTTTTAAGAAGACCTGGGTTTTCATCTTGAGAGCTGCTTTGAATTTTGTTTGGATTGCAAATCTGCACATTGACTTTTAGCCAACTCTTGTTCTCTTTTTTTTTTCTTGGTGCATGTGTTATTAAAAATGTGTTCATGCTGTCCAAGAAGTTGTGGCATAAGCTTCACATTGTCAGGATTTAGTAGCCAAATCATAATAGAAGATGTAGATGCAGGTGGTAAGGATTTTAAAAATACAACATACCTGGCTGGCTGCATGCAGGCAAATCCACAGAAACATAATCGTGTTGTCAGTTGAGCAAAAGGCACCAATATTCTTAGGAGGCAGGAATGTTTCTTATTATTAATCATGTTGACTTTTGGAAAGCTGGACCATGTCCGTAACAAAGAAGAAACCTTATCAAGCAGTGCTTTTGCACAAACATGTAGATATAGTTATAGTTGGACATGTTACAGTTGTTTATATATAGTCCTTTTTTAATATCGGTAATCTTTCCAAGCTTCATGTTTATGCAGACTTCTGTGCTGTGATACTCCAAGAAAACATTCATGAGCAGTTATTCACAAATATGCATAAA
Source organism: Cynodonichthys magdalenae (assembly GCA_031762555.1). Lineage (NCBI taxonomy): Eukaryota > Metazoa > Chordata > Actinopteri > Cyprinodontiformes > Rivulidae > Cynodonichthys > Cynodonichthys magdalenae. The sequence goes on along the minus strand of JARVJO010000165.1, from coordinate 9,070,118 downwards.
CTGAGTACATGAATGGCCCCAACCCAAAATATTTCCACTTATCCCTGACCGACATTCATTCATGCAAATAATGCAGACTTTTGGCATTTTGTAAAATAAGTAGTTATTTCACAGTAGGGTTGGGGATAGTTTGAATTTGAACAATTCCAGTTCCTTGTTTCGATCCCAGTTCCCATTGATTCTTGATTTCAAATATTTTTAGAAGCACAGTCAGACAAGTTTACATGGTTTAAACGAGGTAGCTGCAAAAATTGCCCAAATAACCAAATCTTAAAATCTTATATCTAGCAAAAAAATCTTTTTGATCTTGTTGTGAGACTGATATACTAAGCAAGAACAGGAAGTGTTAGTAATAATCTTGTTATTGTCTTATTCCACGGACAGATTATTTCACTCAAATTAAGTGAAATAATCTGCCGTTGGAATTGCACTTGGTAAAACTATTTGAAATAGGGAAAATTTCCAGGCTCAAGATGAATAATCTAACACATTATGAACTTGTTTAGTATATTCTCAAAACAAGATCAGAAATACATTTAGTCTCGATACAAGACTGTAAGACTTGGTTAGATGGACATTTTTTGCAGTGTAAACTTTTACAAGAGAGCTTTATTTTTAAAAATCTCATGAAAACATATTGACACACATTCAGTGTCTGATGCTGCAGGTGCAGTGGGGAAAATAAGTATTTGATCCCTTGCTAATTTTGCAAGTTTTCCCACTTACAAAGACATGAATAATCTATAATTTTAAGGGTACGGTTAATTTTAACAGTGAGAGATATAATAAAAAATCCAGAAAATTACTTTTAAGGTCTAGTTTAGATTGTTAGCTGCCTCAATGTTGGTATTAGACAGATTTTATTGTTTTACTTTCCCCACAAGTGTCAACAACCTGAGCAGTGTTTAATCATGTTGATTGTATGCGCAAGATATTAAAGTTAAGCCACACTTTGGATCACTGCCGCACAGTCCATTTACACGCACACTACCTGCGGAGTCTTCTTCGTTGGTTTTCAGGCGGCTCACCTTCAAGTTTTTCTTCATTGGTTTTTGTTGTTTTCTTCTTGCAGTTGACGGACTGGACATCAAAACTAAAAACCTAAATTCAAACAATTCCGGGAGAATTTAAACATTAGTCCCGGTTCCAATCGAGAATTGATGCCCAACCCTATTTCATAGATGCATTTGGGTAGGGTAGTAACTATTTTTTTTCACAAACTCCATATTGCTTTTATTTTACCATTATTGCTTCCAGACCACATCATAAGCTGTTCAGATTTAACGCAGCACTCACGCTTTCTTTTTCTCTCTCTCTCTATTTTTAGCATGACCTTTGGCTGTGTTTGTGCTCCTCATAGATCAAAGTCAACCTGGACAGGTGGAAGTAGTGTAGACGGGAGTTAGTCTGTCAGTCATTTAGGTTGGAACACACCCTTCTACTTGTGTGGCCTTTCCAGCTCCAGGGACTGAAGGCAGATGAGGACAATCATGACTCAAAGCGCACAAACACAGGCCCATATTTAAGCCCCTTTTGAATTGATACAAAAACATAAATAATTTGTTACATATGTTACATGTGTTTTTTGTGTTTTATTAAATGTAACAAAATGCTGTCATACTATATATGCTCACACTATAAGTGCAATTCAACTAAATACTGCTGGTGTATTTGTAGATTTAATTTAGTTTCTTTCTCACACCAACACACCTGAGCTAAAGGGAAAATGAGGGGGATGAAGAGCGGAGGAAGTTTAATGTAGGTTTACAGTTGTGAGTAGGTGGATTGTATTGTTGGAGGATGTGTGTGGGTTTTCTGGTGAGGCGAGTAGTAGTGTTTCAGTCTACATTGTATTGTGGCAACAGTAAATTAAATAATATACCACCGTTTCTTTCTCAAGAGAGAAGATCTATGGGTTTGTTGGTCATTAAGATTAAATTTTGGTCAGTGCCTTAAATCTATGTTCTCATTAGTGATGCAGTGTTTAGAACTCAGTGAACATCCATTGTTTATCTTCTAGTCTTCATTAACAATCCACCATCACTCCCTTTCTTGCAGCTCTCTCCTCTTCACTCCACACCCTCCCTTCGTCCTCTTTACTCTTCTTATTCATTCTTGCCTTTTGTTATCCCTTGCCACTTTTCTCTTTCAACTCTTCATCTATCCCCCCTGAGCCCCTCAGTCCCCTCACTGTGGTGCCCTTTCGGACAATGGAGTGATCCCCTGTCTGGGCTGTGGGGGAGGAGGGCGATGCTGGATTTGGACTGACTGACTGACAGCCCTGTGTGGGACTGGCTGCTTGGCCTTTTGTCCTCCTTAACGAGGAAAATGGAGGGAGCTCAGAGGTGGAAAAGAGGAAGAGAAGGCAACCAGTTAATTCACATTTAAAAGTTTCTGCTGTGAGAGACAATGCTTTGGTGAAGTATTAGCATTAGTTAATACATAGTTTGTAGCCAAAAAAATAATCTACTGGTGTTTGTCTTCTTGAATATGCATACACTAAAGGTTTTAGAATGCAGAAGTGCTGCTTATCAGGTGTCTGGTGTCATTCATGTGCAGAGTTTATACCACAGTTATCATTTCTGATATCTATAAGCAAAGAAATCTGCTGAAATGAGTTTTTTTTAATGACGGGCCAAGTTTCTCAGTCAACCAAATCCTGCATTTTATTTCCTCCTCATGCTGAAAGAGTCACTGTTGGCACAAAAACATGTGCTCTTCCCTCCCCGCTCTTTTAGCCCCTCACCCCGGCGGTGTGCAGTGTGTGTGCATTGTGAGGGAAGGATTGTTCAGAAGAGGTGAGGTATTAAGGACTGGGCCAAAGTTGCAGATTTTGGACAACATTAGAAGACCCAGGAATGTGAGAATAGGAATTTATTTTTCCGTAATGCTACATTTTCCTTTATTGGAAAACTTTTCTTTAATTAGTGATGTTGGTGTGTCATTGAAAACCTTTGTTGGAAAGCTGTGGCTAGAACAAGTCGCTTTTGCACTTTTGTTTTACTTAATGTGAAATAGAGATCTTGTTTGCCTCTGCAGAATTTATACCAGCTGTGTGTGTTGCTGTTGTTGAGAGAAGCTTTCTCAGTCTGTAGTTGGATGGTTTAATTGGAGGAAAATGAAAAGCTAAATGGAATCACTTGACTGGAACACTGCAGCCCTTCTATCTAGTTACACTACAGCGCACCTACTCATTGTTTACTCACAAATGTCACAAAAACACACATGTACACTTTTGCCTCTTTGAAACAGTTTATACTTAGCACTAAAATGCATTACAGCTGTCCCCCAATGCATACAGACTGAGTTATGCAGTTTATAAGAAAATTTTGCATCAGTTCAAATTAGTCAATAGTTGCATTTAATTTTAGTTTCTTTTTTTTTTGACAGATCCTTGAATTTAAATTGACTTCTCTGAAGCACCGTGAGGGCTTACAAACATTAAAACAAACACCAGATGAATTTACAGAGTCCTCTAATGCACATAAACACACTCATAAACACTCTTAACAAATACTAGCAATTGCTAATGAACAACAACATAGTCCATTGTCTTCCTGGCATACAAAAGTTGATTCCTACCTTAACTAAAACTAAATTAATGCTTGTAAACAGCAATGTGTTCTGATTTAAAGACCTGCAGCACTGGATCTTCTCTGCTAAAGGGTGACTACACATGCACTAATATGCTGTGTCTCATTTACACACTCAGTCTGATGGGAAATAAACCATGCAGGACACTGCAGAGCAGCATCTTCTGGTTGCTGAAGCTCATGCAGGGAAGTGCAGCACGTCTTCTGCTCAACTTTTTTTTTTCTCCGTCTTGTCACACTTGCTGCTCTACTTCACCGATTGCTCATGGGTGACCAGGCTTCATTCACCATACAATAATGAGGGATTTTCTCAAAGAATTACCCAGGCAACAAAACTCATTCAACACTTGCAGGAGTTGGATTACGCTCTAAATCTGTGCAGCTGTGTCACATTTTACAACGCCTCGACCACCTTCATTGAAATCTAAGCATTTCCTCTTCCTATACTTCAAAGTAGTTTTATTAGAGAATATGAAGGAAACAAAATATATATTTTATTTGAGCAAATCGCATACAATTTGATCCTGTAGAACACAAAACTGTCAACTTCATCTGGTAGTATTTTTTACCGTAGCCTCATCTGTAAAATTCAGTTTGTCCACGGATTACACATACTGGCTGATATACTAGCATTTTCCCAGGAAGACTTTATTTCCCGTTATTGCTATCATATCATCCACCTTCTTTAGGCAGGTACAAAACAAGGAAATATTGTATTGTCTGGCACTCTGTACAATGCTGAGTCGTCACCCTGCCCACTGCTGACATCCATCATTCACCCATCACCACTCTTATCTGTTTTAGTGATAAATCCTCCTTCTACTCCTCCTAACAGCTGCACCACTTTACTTAAACAAACAACTATTTGGAGGGCCTCGTTAGAACGTTGAAACTGCAAAGTTGTAGTTCAGTTTTGATCATACTATTGGGCTATCTGTCTTTTCAAAGTTAACTCTTGTGCGACTGAGTAGACCTGTATAAAAAAGTGGTTGCGCACTAAACCCCTCAGCTTCACTAACTCAACATGGCTGATTCTCCATTGTTTGGTTTGATGATACAGAAGTCATTTGAAGTTTTGTAAAGATCCAGTTTCCAGAATTAAAATTTGTGTTTAAGCTGCTGAAAAATCATCTTTTAAATAACATTTGTCACATTATCACTTGGGTAATATAATGCATCTTACAGTTTTTCATAAACATATCCCAAAGTTACTGTAAATTTATTCCGACTTAAATCTTATTGGTCAGTTATAGGGTTTTAAAAAGGCCTTTACTTGATGATGTATGAGTCCCAGTCTTCCAAACAAACCTGCATTCAAGACGCCACTAAGTGAATGGCCCTCTTTGTGAGTGGTTATGATTACTTGTTCTCAGGCATGATTGCATTTTTGATATAGTTTCCTGCTCATCGCTTTATAAACTCTCGGCGCCATCAGTAGTGGAGAGAAATGTGCTGATATGAACGGTTTGGATGAAAAAATTAAAGACTAACAGGAAAACTTAGAAGTACTGGCATTTCATACTTAAGAGTATTCCTCACCTTGTAAGTTAAAATCACCTGTAGGAATATTAAATATATTTAGGTTCTTGTGTCAGCTCTACAATGTCACCTAATGACCAGTGTTATGTCACCTGTTCTGCTGCTGAGCCCGTTCCCAACTGGGTTTGGCTCTGGTCACGTGATTGCTCTCAGCTCCTGTTTCCTCTTCCTGTAATCTGATCTGCTCACCTGCTTCTTGTTGAGCCAACATTTTGTCTCTTTGTGCATAAGAACAGACTATACTCTCTTTTTTTATTACAAGATTTTACAAATTATTTTATCGTATGGTCATTTTTTTTTACAAGAGTTAAGACAAAATGCTGAATCAGTGCAGAAAAGCTCATTTATTTAATTTGAGTATTAAATAGGTGTTAAGTATTAAAGTGTGACTGCACAAGTATGATTTGCTTGAAAATGGTGAAAGGAGAAAAAGCTTCTTTCTAAACAAAATATGACAGATTAGATGTTGTTGCACCTGAACAAACCACAAGACACCCTGTACATTATTCGTTAGACAGATCGGAACAAAGTGGAGATGTTTGTGTTGATAGGTTGTTTGTTTCTTTTCTACGAACACATCTGTTTGTTCTGGATAAACATTTTGTATCAACTGTCAAGCATGGTGATGGAAGGAGGATGATTTCAGCCTACTGTTTTTTTTTTTCTTCTTTTTTGCTATAACACCTGGTCATTAATTCAACCATCAGTTCTTCTGTATACCAAAGCATTTTTACAGTTAAATGGAATGCCATTAGGCCAATAATCCAACAGCTGAATATTGTCCCACTTTTGCAAACGACCAACAACGAATGTCTCCAAACACAGCAGCAAATTTATGGAGGAGGTTTAGAGTCTGACAAAATGCAATTTCAAGGAAATTTCGTCTAATCTTGGTTTTTCCAGACTGTTGCCCAATGTCTTCTTTTAAATAATGTAAATATGTCATGAATTATTGTTTATCTGGGCCTAGCTTTAAGAGACTGGTAAGACATTTTAAATCCCAGTAAATCAAACCATGAACAGAAAGTGAACTTGTAAAAGATTTTGAATGTTGAAAGACTTTCTGTAAAATGCTCCAAACACAATGCACAGAAGAACAGGAAATGTCAGTCATCGAGGAACAGGGTGGAGCTGAAGTGCAGTCTTTTTGTCTTTGGCAGTTTAATTGTGGAGCTGTCTCTCATCATGTTGCATTGACTGTGTTTATGTCTGTTTTTATGTTTGTACATCCATGTAAGTACATCTAAGAAGTTTTTGTGTTATCTGATTTGTTTCTTGTTTATGCAACAGTTTGGATACATGAGTGTGGCGGCTCCATTTGTTTTGTTTTATTTTGAACCTAATCCGGGTGGAGGAGGGAAAAGAGCTTAGACATTATCTGGATTTTTCAGTTTGGTAAATGAATCTCTAGTAGCTGATATACACACTGGGATTGTGTTTCCAGCAGAACATTTTGCTGATTAAGATAAGTTTAATGAGAATGAAGGTTTAGGCTCCAGGCTTGCAGACAGAAAGAATTCCTGAATTCTAGTCCAAAAATGTTTCTCAAGAGCTTTCCTGCCCTACCATTTGTAAAACCTGGCTTTGGATCGCGCACAGACAGTGGACCCTCTGTGGATACTGATTGAAGGGTTAATAATGGCATAGTTTCAGCGTATTACTCCTGCTGTTCTTTGCCACCCTGTCTTGGTTGTCCATCTGAACAGCACAGACGCACATTGCTGCTGGTGGAGGAATGTTGCTGAATGCTGTCCTGTTCAACAACCCTGCTCTTGTGAAAGCACTTGGCAGAGCTGCAGCCACAACGCTCCACTCAGCTCCCATAACGAAAGCCACTTTGTTTGGCAGCCGTTGCCATGGTGGGAAGTTTTTTTTTTTTTTTTTTTTTTTTTAAGATGAGGGGTGAATGCATATGTGGATGGAAGTTTTCAAAACCACTTCTAGAGAAAGTCAACAACTAAATATACAGTGTGTTCACTCTACAGTTATGGGAAAAAAATGAATGACCAGAAGATGTAAGGAAACAAATGCATCATGCAGTTTTTTTTAAAGTTGGACTGCACCATAGCTTCAAAACATAATCTTGTGTTCGTTGAACCTCTATCAGAGTTTTTATCTATTTCACTGCTAATGAAAAAAGGAATGGTCTTAACTATACAAAATTAATTTTTGTGATATCTGCTCAGTTAATTTGCATACTGCTGTGTAAATCTATGTAAATATGCATATAATCGTAAAATATTTGATATAAATAGGTATTGTTAGAAGCGATAAAAAAATCAAAGCTTTAGTGTGCCAATACTGTTTTAGTCTTATTACCGTATTTTTGTTTTTACTTATGCACAAAATCAGGTGATAGTAACTAAAACTGAAAAAGATGAGTAGTGTTTTGTTTTTAATCGGGTGTTTCATGTCTTCACAGCCTTTCTTCAGACTACTGAACTTACGGAAGCTCGGCCTGAGTGACAATGAGATCCAGAGACTTCCTCCTGAGGTGGCCAACTTCATGCAGCTGGTGGAACTGGACATCTCCAGAAATGGTACACATATACATGTTACTATGCAGTGTTCAGTACATCAGGGAATAAACCCCAAAATGCATTAAAGAAACCAAAAATCTGTGCTACCCTCAGTCAGAGATGGTTCAGAAACGTAATATGAAACTTAGGCTACGTTCACACCGCAGGAAAATGGAACACGTCAGATTTTTTCATGACAGTCTGAACGTGACTAATCTGATTTTATTTAAAATCCGATGCAGGCTTTTTCAGTATGTGGTACTTAATCAGATATATATCTGATGTTTGTCCAAGCGACCTCAGTTTGACGCTCGTGTCACATTTCATCTCACTTTACGTCAGTGAGGTGGGGAGGAGCAGATCGATCCAGTAATAATACTAACCTCGAGCCGTGCAGTTTAAATGGTTTAACTCCACACCTGTTCGACTGCTGAACAGAAGTTCCAAAAATAGAATGCTGCCCCGGAGCATCCGTTCAGAGGCAGGCACAAATGTAAACTGTGAACTAAACAGGCATGTCTGATAATTATTTAATCTGCTCTGATTGCACAACAACTTCAGAATCCACATGCTAACATGTAGCACTTATATTTAGCTACTTCTGTAAACACAGAGAGCTGAATGTAACGTTGCGTCATATTCTGCTCATGCGGGTCCCAGTGGTGTGGAGAGTTCACATGGGAGTCTGATTGAGGTCGCATTTAACATATAATGTGAACGTCCACACAAACCACATCGGAATTGAGCATTAAGACTTGCAGTGTGATTGTCGCCTCAGAGATGTCTGATATTTGCTGTGGCATGCACAAACGTCATGTCCTTTCTGTCCTTGCACCGAAACAGAGATACTGAGTGTCAGGAAAGTTCTCTGTGGCAGATATGAGACGACTGCTGAGCTCCACACTGCCTCAAGTGCGGTGGGAGTGGTGTGCAGTGGCCTGTAAGAGCCTTTCCCATCTGTCTGCTTTCCTGCTCCTGCTGCAGTGCAACTCTGAGCCGGATCAGTGTGACGGGCTGCTTTGCTCTGTAGGGATTTCTTAACATACACCTGCAAAATCTAGTGCTGAAAGTTCTCATCAGGCTGCTCTGACTGCTTTTTTTTTTTGTTCATTATTACATGTTCAAGACTATAAGGCAAATGTTTTAAGTATTTAGGAAGGTCTTTGTTATTGTACATAATGTTGTACTACTTCCCAATATCAGAATCAAACTGTCATCTATCTGCCCCACTAATCAAAACAAATCTGCTTTTGTAAAGCTCAGATTTTCACCTGAATTGTGATTTGAATCTAAAAGAAGCAAATTGAGTTTCAGGGAAAAAGACATTGTTTGTATTGAAAAGCCACTGGTGTTTTGTCACAGAGTCTGCACCAAATGCCTTGAAACTTATCATCATGTTTATTTTTTATCTGCCTCATGCCCAGTGTGTGTTTTATTATCATTGATGTATTTTACTATGAACAGGACATGAAATGCTTTTAGATACACAGATGGGGATTAACTTTTTTATAATTGGAAAAATACAATTAATTGTTCAAATGTAGTTACACAACATTGCTTGATGATAGAAAATAAGAAAAATATTTTTTTATGGTTCTTCGTGTTCTTCAGACTAGAGCTTCCTGTTGAGAATCTTGCTTGTTTTTCATGACCATTGCAGTAGAATTGTTATAATTCCACCTTTATATACTCTACATATATATATGTGTGTGTGTGTGTGTGTCTGTGTCTTTATTGCTGACCTCTGCATATAAAACCCTCTCCTTTCTTGGCAGACATTCCTGAGATCCCCGAGAGCATTAAGTTCTGCCGGGCCTTGGAGATCGCTGATTTCAGTGGAAACCCCCTCTCCAGGTAAGTGGATTGTAACAGCAGATTTCTGCACACGGTCGCTTTGTTAGAATGTAAATATTCTGCCTCACCAGTTTAAGCAGCTGTAGTATTTGCAGAATGTGTTGTTGTGCATTTTTAAAATTGTAGTTTTGCTTGCACTTTTGCAAAAAGTGTGTCAGGTGTGTGATGCTGGACGTAGTTTGAGTTCCAAGAAAAGATTCTGCACAATAAGCACACGAGTACCTGGAGCAGGCGGAGCTTTTATTGTCACCATGTTGCTCTGAAACAAACATGTCTGAGTTTCTTAATAAGACATTATAAAGCCTCTTATACTTCACTTATAAAGATATTATTTTACTTTCTTATTTTACCTTTTCTTTACTGGACAAATAATTTACAGATGTTTGAATATCTAAGAGTTATCTAGGTATAAATTATTTAGTGAGTTTTACAACAAACGCCTGAGAACATCTCTTTTCTTTCTGCTTCAGATTGCCAGATGGTTTCACTCAGCTCCGAACGTTGGCTCACCTTTCCCTCAATGATGTGACGTTACAGACGTTGCCCAGTGACATTGGAAAGTATGTATGCATCAGTGGCTCACGGTAGAATATATGAGAAAACATGATTTTTGGTATATTTTAAAAAATTATTTGTTTTGCAAACCTAATAGTGTTAAACTCTCATAACTGAGTTGTTACTCTAACCCATAACACCAGATTCAGCAACGATACGCTGAGAATCTGTAGTGGTTTCTGTAATTCTGTTACACAGTGGGCTCTGAAGCAGCTTGGTTCTGGTGGGGGGCACTGGCGTTTTCAGACAGATGGAAGAGCCCCTTACCATGCCAGGAAGCCCAGACAGCCAGACCTACCATCTGACTAACCAACATGCCTCTCCTTTCTGCTCCTCCCCTTTCGTCTCTTGCCAACTCTTTCTCCCCCTGCCTCATTTTCTCTGCCGCTCCTTTATCAGTCTGGCCAACTTGGTGACGCTGGAGCTCAGGGAGAACCTGTTGAAGTCTCTGCCTACGTAAGTGTCAAATCTGCTTGATGGACATGAACAGGGTTTGGTTTTCTCATCGACAAGAAGTAATATTCGAGTCATCCCTGCTGTGCTTACTGTTGGCTTGTAAAGCAGTAGTTCAAGTCTTTAGAAGTGGGATTTTGTGGAAACTGTATGTACAGTTATTATCTGACCTGTTTGGAGAAATGGTTTAAAGTGAAAAGCTTTCATCACAATCAGTTCTGTTTCACATAAAGATTTCTGTGGTTATTTGCACAAATAGCAGCTAGCCATAGCCCTTCAAGTGTAGCCTGTAATAATGGTTCTGCTGAAATAAATGCATTTTTCTTATATAAATGACTTTACATTTACTCAACTCAGTTAAGTTGAACCAGTTGACGTAACTTGGATAAATAAAGTTACCCTACACCTCTGATTTCAAACTGACTAAACTAATAAAAATTAATTCCTAGTATAACATTAACTTTTTTAAAGAAAGAAATGTAAAATGGTGACACAAACCTTTATCTGTAGCAGAATATGTTTAAAAGCAATATGTGTTTGAGTCATTACAAGTGAATGACTGGTATGCTTTTATCTTGTGCAAAGCTTGACTCTTTGTTCTTTCAGATTAGACACTGGTGTGATTATAAATGCTTGTGCTATTTCATGTTCAGGTCGCTCTCTTTCCTGGTGAAACTGGAACAGCTGGACCTTGGCAGCAATGAACTGGAAGTTTTGGTTTGTAAACATCTTATCTGCTTTATTTATTCAGTACACAGTAAATAACACATTGTGTCACTAAGTGGGCCAACAACACCCTTCCATTTCATATTTGTGCAGTCAGATGGGCACACGTGTATCCTAAGTATCACACTACTGTGATTACGATCCAAATCACGTTTACGTCACTAAAGAAAGCAGAGGCAGTTTTTCTGAGCGATCTGCTTTTATCCCAGGTACGCCCACCTGTCTCCCCAGGACAACGTAAACAAATTTGTGCTAATTTGAGGGTGGACACTGTCCAAACAGTGACATCATGATGAAGGCTCATTCACCTACTGGTCAAAATCCTGTGTCTACATTTTCCTTTCATTTCTTCAAGTACAAACATTTGTTTCGACTTAGATTTGACCATTTAACCCAACGTGCTTCCTGAAATATGTGCTGACGCTGCAACAAAAGATAGGAGTATCCAGCTGGATTAACTCCAGTTCACAACAAAAATAATCTCTGAGCATTTTAAAGAGAGTTGGCAGTTTTCCCCTCTTCTCAAAAGAGTTGTTATAAAATTCATCTACAGAATGTGTGGTTTTTGGCTCACACTTGGTTTTCATCTGACAATCTGCCTCTTGAGTGTGATTTGCTTAATTTTGCTCCAGATGTAGCTGAACTATTCATGTGTGCTCTTGTTTTTTTCCCTCCTCTCTGTCATATTTTATCTTGTGTTGTTTAGCCGGACACACTCGGTGCTCTGCCCAACCTGAGGGAGCTGTGGTTAGACCGTAACCAGTTGTCTTCATTACCACCAGTAAGTGTAGCTTTAACAAACATGCCCTTTGCAAACACATTTTCCTCTTTGCTTTAGCTGTAAAATAATAATAAATGCATTGTGGCTCAGTTGTACACAGTGTGAATTTTGTTTTCTGTGTGTTTAGGAGTTGGGAAACCTGCGGCGGTTGGTTTGTTTGGATGTCTCGGAGAATCGTTTGGAGGAGCTTCCTTCAGAGCTGAGCGGCCTCCTGGCTCTCACCGACCTGCTGCTCACTCAAAACCTGCTTGAAGTCATTCCAGACAGTATCGGTGAGAAACACCTGCTGAGAGAGAAGCAGGATTAGATGAACTTTGTGTAAAAGTTATCTAACTTACTGGATGGAAAGAGTGCAGCCTATTTTAACTGTCACTCCTCTTTAAGACTGTCACTTCAGTAAAAATAACATCAGCTTTGGTTTGTAATGTGGAGTTTCTGAGCTGTAAAGAGAAGCGGTTTCACTCCGTTATTTTCAGAGTGTATATTTTTCCTCCAAAATATGTCTGGAATCTGACTTCTGTGAAGTGTTGATTAAGAAAACACTGATCCAAGCTTCTTGTTCCAAAGTCAATTTCAGTTAAACAGAAGTGATGCTGCCCTCTACTGGAGGAATATAATAAAAGACGTCACATGAATTATTAAGTGTTAGATAAAAGTTTTAATCCTGGAGAAGAAGGTTTATTTAAATATCTGAATGTCTTTTTTGATTTGTTTTGCCTTCAGGTTGTCTGAAACAACTGTCAATCCTGAAGGTGGACCAGAACCGTCTGACCCACCTGACTGACTCAATAGGAGAGTGTGAGAACCTCACAGAACTTGTTCTAACAGAGAATCTTTTACAGGTACAGACATTCACACTGACTGTGTTCAAATTAAGATTTATTGTCTAGAGTTTATGGAAAAATATAAAATATTGTTTTTTTATTATTGCTAAATATCAATGCCCCCCCCCCCCCCCCCCCCCCCTCCTTCCTCACAGTCACTTCCTCGCTCGCTGGGCAAGCTGAAGAAGTTGACAAACCTGAATGTAGACCGAAACCGCCTGAGCAGCGTGCCCAAAGAGCTGGGGGGCTGCGCCAGCCTCAACGTCCTCTCTCTGAGAGACAACCGCCTGGGCAAGTTGCCCTGCGAGCTTGCAGATGCAACTGAGCTGCATGTTCTGGATGTGGCTGGAAACAGGTACCCTCACCTAAAACCATAATTTTTTTATAACATACTACAAAATTACTGCTAAGATTGTGTTGTTTTGAGTTTTCTGGTGTTTTAAATGTTTTTAAATATTCCAAATGATCCATTACAAAGTCTTTAAACTTGCTCAAGTTTTGTCTTTAATATAGATTCATGTAGATCATATTTAGTTCCTCTACAGACAAGGTTCAAGTTAATTTTATATGTCCCTGCTTCCACCCAGATTACAAAACCTGCCTTTTGCCCTGACAAACCTCAACCTGAAGGCCATGTGGCTCGCAGAGAACCAGTCACAACCCATGCTAAAGTTCCAGACTGAAGATGATGAGCGAACAGGAGAGAAAGTGTTGACCTGCTATTTGCTGCCTCAGCAGCCTTCACCAAGTCTGGGTGAGCTTTGTCTTCGAGAATTTAGCTGTTTTATTATGTTTCTTGCTGTCTAATGAACTGTGTTTTGACTTGTAAGAACTTTGGTTAAAATCGGAGATGATATTAGAAAAATGTTAGAATTAATTCATTTTAATGCTTCTTTTTGCCCACTTTACATCCTTCCCTTTTCAACCGTTCTCCACAGAGAACTTGCTTCAGAACAGCAGGGATGACAGTTGGACAGACAGCAATCTGAACAGAGTTTCAGTCATTCAGTTCCAGGAAGAGACCAAGGCCGAAGAGGAAGATGATGATGAAGACCGCAGAGTGAGGAACTACAACTTTAATGTTGTGTTTAAACAGTTTACTCAATCATCATGAATACTCCTCATTTGTCATAATGTTGAGCTAAATTACAGTGCATAAAACAGTGTTAAGTTCAAGAAATTAAATTTTATTCAAAGATTACTGTCGATTATTGACACAAGTTTTTGTTTTTCAGGGCCTCCAGCGCAGAGCCACACCACACCCCAGTGAGCTGAAGGTGATGAAGAAGGTGATAGAGGAGAGGAGGAATGAAGCCTACTCATCTAGACCTGACGGAGAAGAAGAGACACACGACTCACAGGTTATAAAATCTAGTAACGCTTTGTTAGTCAGTATTACAGAGAGAACGAAAAACATTTATGGGAAATTTGGGCACTCAAACATTCAAACAGTATTGATAATATTTTAGTTTTAGCACGTCGCTCTTGTTCCATAAATACACGCTGCACCAGCGTGGCCGAGCAGAGGACGGTTCAAATGTAAACAGCGAACTAAACAACCATGTCAACCTGCATACAAAACTGCTATTAACATGTTTTTAGAACACAAATATATTATTTAGCTTCTTATCGGCTGGGTTGGTTAAACGCAGACGTGTTGAAATGCCACCTTTGTTTCCAGGAGAATCGACTCAGTGATGTTTCTAATCAAAGCCACGATTCCCAGGCTTCAAACAGCACACTGTCAGCCACGTCCCATGAGGACAGAAAAAATCTGGCTGTAACCTCACAGAAAGAAGCTTTTGCAGATAACCAGTCCCCTCAGGAGGAGGAGGAGCTGGATGAGATGGACGTGGAGTACATTGAGGTAAAAGCAGTGACGTTAGTAAAATTCAACTACAGCTGTTCTCCATTAATCAAACCTTCCTTTGTCCAGCCAACTGTGCACTTTGCAGAAGAACCAATCATCCGCGGTGGGGATGAGGATGACGACGAAGACCGGGAGAACGGCGAGAGGAGTGACGAGGAAGACGACAGGCCAGCTGTACCAATGGAGAAGCAGCGGCTGATCAGAAAAGACACGCCACACTACAAGAAGCACTTCAAAATCACCAAGCTGCCCAAACCTGAAGCTGTGGCCGCACTGCTGCAGGGCTTCAGTCACGAAGGGCTCAACTCTACTACACAGGCTGCTGAGGATGAGGATGAGGATGAGGAAGAGGAGGAGGAGGAGGAGGAGGAGGAGAGTGTCAGCACCCCTCAGCACCATCATAGAATAAAAGAACTGGAAGACATCCGGCATCAGGGCAGCTCCAGTCAAGTAAAGGTAAAGCAGAGATTCAGACTCTCACAGGAAGTAGTCTGAGTTATTTAAAGAAAAACATTGTTCTTAACACGTAAGTGTCTTTGTAGCACAGCAGAAAATCAAGTAAGTTAAAGTTTTTCAATGGTCTGCTTTCATTTAAGTTACAGTGTTAAGTGCAGAATGAAGACACCAACCCATATCTAATAAATGAACAGGGATTTTTCTCACAAGTTGATAATTTAAGCAACAGTCCACCTACTTCATCCCATGTAGAAACACAATACCAGCACACACTAACCGTAAATAAAACTCTTCCTACATGTGAGATGAGCTACACATCTTTTTAAGATCACATTTTGTCCCTACAGGTAACATAACAAAGACTTTAATGAACTCTGCCTTTTTTTCTGCTAAAACACTGGTTCAGTTAAGAACTAAACTTCCTGCCATTACCAACCACCTGCTGGTTTAATCAAATAATAATGATAATTCCACACGCTGCTTTTATAACACTGTGAGCAACACGCTGATACGTACGGATGACGTGAGTGAAGTCTGATTATGTCCAATTTAATATTGGGGGCGGGGCTGAATGAGATCTGTTGATTTTTATCAAGCCAAATTAAAAAAACAACTTTTAACACAAAGATCATCTCACTCAAATCTGTTTAATGTGTGTTTCTGTGAGCGTTGGTCTGTTTGTGTGGCTGAATTCAGACCAGTCACGGCACGTACTGGCAGAGCTGGAATGTGAGATTCAACAAGCCTTTTTGTATCCTATGATGATATTTACTTTGTGACTGTTGAAGCCAAAGTGGTAAGGTCAAGTTAGTCTTTTTGTGAATGTCATCCATTGCTGTGGTTCCCAAATTTATCAACTTTCAGCACGCAAATCAAAAGTGGAAGAGACTTGTGACTCAGCTTTTACTGGTTGAAGTATAAAAACCTCTCTAATATCATTTAACAATCTGGTCAGTGATTGTTTTTATTGCTTTTAAAGCTCAATATTTTGGCAATTCTTTGTTCACTTTTTACTTTGATGTGATTCTTGTAAACCTTCTCATGACCCCACACCTGATGTTACATGACCCACATTAGGGTCCTGACCCCAACTGGAGCCACTGATCTTTAGACTAGTTAATATATAAGTTAGGGTGGGATTTACAGGAAACCTCACATTATATGCTGTGTGTTACATAATAATTCTGCAATATTCAATTAAATGCTAGATAATCTATAAATAAAACTATAAAATCTTGTAAAAACATTTTCCCTGTTGTCACCTTCTGGTAAAAGAAGCTTTAAGTAGTGATGCTGAGAGTGACAATTTCTGTTTAATGTGCCTTAATTTATTAATTAAAATGCTGCTATGTATTTGACACCTAAAACCAAGGGGTATTTTTCACCCTTGGTGTTTTTTGTCCCTCCTTTAATCCATGACTAATCTGGCCTGTATCATCCTAACATGACTATAGATCTGTTAAGGTTTTCTACTAAAGAGAGTTTTTATTTATGGTTTAGACACTGGGCTTGTTCTGGTTTGGGAGCTTTTGCTTTCTTTTGTTTGCTCTCACTGCACACTTGGGTGTTTGATTTTGCACTCTGGCTCAGCTTATTGGTCTCGTCTTTCCACCTCTGCCTGTATTTGCTTTTGGTGGCTGGGGAGTGAGTGTGGAGTCACTTCTGCTTCAAGGTGGTCCCATCAAGCAGATAGTGATGGTGAATGTAGTTGAGTAAAATGGAGGGTGTGAATTTTTTATTTTTATTTTTTTCATGTGAGTATGTGGGAGTGTGTATTTTTATTTTGGCCTGACTAATCCGCATGCTTCTCGCTGGTTCCTGTCCTAACAGGGGGTGTCATTTGATCAAGTCAATAATCTGCTGATTGAACCTGCTCGAATTGAGGAGGAAGAGGTCTGTACCTACGCTTTCCCATTCAGTGTCTTTCTGTTGCTCACTCACCCTCTTGGTCTATCACAGGTTTAAGAAGTGGAGAAAACACACACAAATCCATAGTTAATCTGAGCCCCTAACAGATCTATGTCACTGCAGTGTCAGTGTGGCAGAACCTGGATGCTGGACTCAGGTGTTACCTATTTATGTTAGGGTGAACAAGAGTGCTGCATCATCATTGTTTGTGTTTGGGTCTAACACAACTTTCTATTAGTTTAAAAGGATTTCCTAAATTGCTTGTTTGCAGCTACCCATGTTTGTCTTTTTAACTGTATTTAAATTTTATGTTTAAAAAAATACACTCAGAACTACTTTTTCAGGTACACCACTTCAGTTGCTTGTTAACACATGTAGATAATCAGCCAATCAGGTGGCTTTGTGAGAAAATCCCAGTAGATCAGCAGTTTCTGAAATACTGAGACCAGCCCATCCAGCACCAGCAACCATGCAGCGTTCACTTTTTCTGATGTTCACTTTGATGTTTAGCAGATCGTCTTCACCAAGCCTACGTGCTTGAGCTGCTGCCATGTGATTGGCTGATTTAGCTGTTTAACAATCAATTAAATAAGTGTACCTATTAAAGTGACCTGTGAGTGTATATTTAACATGTTTGGGTTTGTCAATGCCTGAATTTGTCTCATCGTTGACTATAGTTGAAGTGTCTTAGTGCAATATCAAGTTCTGGCACACTGCACTTTTTTCTACATCTGCTCCTTCACTCCCTGTTACACTGTTCTTTGTCCTGGAATAAATGATGTGTTTGTGCTGTGATGAGATGACTCAGTTTCACAAACTATCTACAGGTTATTAAATATACACTATAAGAACAGAAGTGTTTGGCCACACCTGACCATCACACCAGTTTGGACTGTATGGAGTTGGACCTTCTTTTGCAGCTAGAACATCTTTCACTTTTGTTGGAAAGCTTGCTGCAAGATTTTAATGTAGTTCTATAGATATTTGTGTAGGGCTGGGTGATATGGATGAAAAATGTATGAGGATATAAGCATTTCATAATAGTTAATCAATAATTATTGATTTATTTTTTTTGTTTTACCGTTTTGAAGTAAGGACCAGGAGCAAAAAGGCTGATTGATACTGTCCAAGTGGTGACCTTTCCTCTTTTATCCACAATTTCCTCTCGAGTTATTGCACTGATTTTCTCCTTTCACGCCATGCCGTTCTTTTTTTTATTTTTAAGCAGTTATTAGGCACGGAGGTGAAACATGATACTGCTACTGCGCATGTTACTCAACAGGTTGTTGCTAACTTACAAAAGAGTGAGTGAGTTAGCTGATGCCACCACCTTGCTTAGCTAGGTCGATCAGCATTTCCTCTGCCTACATCCCCCAGGATGCCTTGCTGTTCTGAATCGGAGTTCAGATCAATTATCAGCATGTTATCTGATGTGTTTTGTATTAATATTGATCACATTTCTATTACTATATACACACACGTGAACAAAATTGTTGGTACCCCACGTTTAATGAAAGAAAAACCCACAGAAATAACTTAAATCTGACAAAAGTAATAAGAAATAAAAATGTTATTAAAATGAACAAATGAAAGTCAGACATTGCTTTACAACCATGCTTCAACAGAATATTTTAAAAATAAAACTCATGAAACAGGCCTGGACAGAAATGATTGTACCCTTAACTTAATATTTTTTTGCACAAGCTTTTGAGGCAATCACTGCAAACAAACGATTCCTGTAACTGTCAATGACACTTCTGCACCTCTCAGCAGGTATTTTGGCCCACTCCTCATGAGCAAACTGCTCTAGTTGTCTCAGGTTTGAAGGGTGCCTTTTCCAGATGGCATGTTTCAGCTCCCTCCAAAGATGCTCAACAGGATTTCGGTCAGGGTTCATAGAAGGCCACTTCAGAATCGTCCAGTGTTTTCCTCTTAGCCATTCTTGTGTGTTTTTAGCTGTGTTTTGGGTCCTTATCCTGTTGGAAGACCCATGGCCTGCAACTGAGACCAAGCTTTTTGACACTGGGCAGCACATTTGTTTCTAGAGTCCCTTGATAGTATTGAGACACCCTGTGTCAGATGCAGCAAAGCAGCCCCAGAACATAACAGAGTCTCCATGTTTCACAGTAGGGACAGTGTTCTTTTCTTGATATGCTTCATTTTTCCATCTGTGAACATAGATCTGATGTGTCTTGCCAAAAAGTTCCAATTTTGTCTCATCTGTCCATGGGACTTTCTCCCAGAAGCTTTGTGGCTTGTCAACAAATTCCAGTCTGGCTTTTTTATGATTTGGTGTCCTCCTTGCTCGTCTCCCATTAAGTCCATTTTGGCTCAAACAACGGCGGATGGAGCGATCTGACCCTGATGCTCCTTGAGCTTGAAGTTCACCTTTAATCTCTTTAGAAGTTTTTCTGGGCTCTTTTGATACCATTCATATTATCTGTCTCTTTGACCTCATCAATTTTCCTCCTGCGGCCACATCCAGGGCGGTTGGCTACAGTCCCATGGATCTTAAATTTCTAAATTAATTTGTGCAACACAGGAACATCAAGCTGTTTGGAGAGGGTCTTATAACAGTTACCTTTAACATGCTTGTCTATAATTTTCTTTCTAATCTCCTAAGACAATTCTTTCCTTCACTTCCTCTGGTCCATGTTGAATGTGGTCCACACCATGTAACCAAACCGCACAGTGAGAATCTGTAGCCATATATACAGGCCCACTGACTGATTACAAGATTGTACACACCTGATGATAATTAGTGGACACACCTTGATTTAACATGTCCCTTTGGTTACATTATTTTCAGGGGTACCATCATTTCTGTCCAGAGTTTTATTTTATTTTTTAAAATTCTGTTGAAGCATGGTTGAAAAACAATGTCTGACTTTGATTTGTTCATTTTCATAGCACATTTTTTATGATTACTTTTGTCAGATTCTAGTTGGTTCCGTTAAACAAGGGGTACCAACAATTTGTCCACATGTGTATATATTGTTATTGAATTATTGCCCAGCCCTAGATTTGTGCCCATTCGTTTTGTAAAGCATATATGAGGATGGGCATCAATGTCGAACAAGATCAGGCTCACAACCTTTGTTCTGGTTCATCCCAGAGGTGGTTGATGGGTTTGAGATCAAAAATCTGTGTGGGCCGGTCAAGTTCTTCCAGACCAAACTCATCAAACCATGTCTTTATAGTCCCTGCTGAGTACACTGGGGTACAATATGGAACGGCCGCCACCCAAGTGTTGCCATAGGATCAGAATCATAACATTGTCCAAAATGTTTTTGTATGTTGAAGCATTTGGTCATTGCTGGAATCAGGGACCAAAACAACCAAAATCTACAATTGAGAGGTTGGTCAAGCACTTCAGGCCGTATAGTGTATGCCCATGATGTGGTAGTATTTAATCCTCATGTGGGTAATGTCTTTTAACGTTAAAAATGTAAGCTTGTATACTAACAGTTAATTATTTAAAGTGAAGAAAAGAGCACGCTTGATATTTGTTCAACTGTATTTTCTTCAAATACATTTTTGCATGAATTATTGTCTTATAAATCACTTCAAACATTCAAGATAAAGAAAATTTACAAAAAAATTGTCAGGATAGTTAACTTGATTAGCAATGCAATCTCATTAAACATAGGTGCATGGAAGGGTCAACTGCACGTCAAACTGCACAAGCACGAAACATCACTCTTTTTCTGTTTAGACTTCTCTTTTTCCCATCATTGTCTCCATTTATTCCTTTTTTTCTGCATGTTTTCACAAGTGCACAGAAAACAAATTAACTCTCCTAGTTTTTCACATAGATCCATAAAACACAGTTTGCATCATTATTAGGAAGTTATTTCCTAACTTAAGTTGAAGACATTCCAACTTAGGTGGTCACATTTTGATTATTTACCTCAACTTTCATTTTATACTGTGAGCGAGCTTTAAAATGTTCAGGCATTCGCTTCTTGGCACATTTACAGGATTAAGCACTGACTGACTCCACCAACTAGCAGACAGAGGGAGGTCACTTAAAACCAAAAAGGATAAAATAGAACAACACATGCTAAGTTTATGAAGCAAATGTTTTTATTGTAAGCTTATCCATTCCTCGACCTACCCTAGATGAGTTGTGTTTTGTTGACATTTACTGCTTGTGTCTCTGACTCCGTCCTGTCTGGCTTGCAGCACTCGCTCATCATCACGCGACAAACAGGTGGCCTGGGCATCAGCATCGCCGGAGGAAAAGGGTCTACGCCTTACAAAGGAGATGACGAGGTGATATGGGCGCCTGGAGTTTGTTCAAGTTTGAGAAAATACAAGGCCAACAGATTTTTAATGTTCTCTTTGTGTTTTAAGGGAATCTTTATCTCTAGAGTATCTGAAGAAGGTCCTGCAGCGAGAGCAGGGGTGAAAGTTGGAGATAAACTTCTGGAGGTAAAAATCTTTTTAAGTAGGCTTGCAAGGGTTAACGTAATTAGAAGAGAGACTTCTTATCATTTTTCTAAAGATACAGGAGTCAAACCTTTCTGCTTCTCAGGTAAATGGTGTAGACCTCCATGAAGCTGAGCATCACACAGCAGTGGAAGCTCTCAGAAGCTCTGGTGCTACTGTTTCCATGACTGTACTGAGGGAGCGCATGGTGGAGCCAGAGAACGCCATCACCACCACACCTCTCAGGCCCGAGGACGACTACTTCCCACGAGAGAGGCGGAGCAGCGGCCTCACCTTCAACTTGGAGACCAGTCCCAGTGGACCCCGGCAGCGATTCTCCACCTGCCTCATCCGTAACGACAAGGGCCTGGGATTCAGCATTGCGGGGGGCAAAGGCTCTACACCTTACCGTACAGGAGACACGGTAAAAAAAAAAAAACTAATATTAAGCAGCTACTTCTGAAGATGGGGTTGACCAAGACCAAATACAAAAGACACATTTTCAAACTGCAACATTATGATTTAAAATTAGTCTAAGTGACATAAAACGTGTGAGATATTCAGCTGATCACCTTGATGAAAGGTGGTGCTGATGGACCATAAACGGCTGCAGACTCAGCCAGTCACACTGTGAATATAAGAACCTCTTGTTGGGTCAGTGACAGGAGTGACGTTGGAACTTAGGAAGTGAAGTCACAACACATTTGCAGTAACCCTCTCAGTGAAAGATCAGTCTTTCAGTGCCACAGCGTTAACAGTCATCACCAGGACGACAGAGTTATGAATAGCCAGTCTTGAAACCTGATAGGTCCTCTGTAATTGGACATGGTGACAGGATGAGGCGTATACTGGGACCGGTGCAGTACTGCCCAGCAGCTCAAGGAGCTTACAAAAAGGAAACGACCCATAAACGTCCCATTTAAGCAGTTTGATTGTAAGTCTTGCTCCATTTTCAAAAGCTTTTATTTTATTGGCTTCAGTGACTTTTGTCTGATTGCTTAATTGTGACGTTGTGATGGAGCGCCTGCATGCGTTCATGTTTTCTGTTTACTTGGAAGAGCAAAGAAGCTCAGCATTGATTTATTTTCTTGACCAAAGTGTTTATGTTGAAAACATGTCTTAAGGGTGATGGTACTTCAACAAATGATTCTTAATGACATTAAATGAGTTGTATTTAGTTTTTTTTTTTTTTTATGTGTACAAATGTGGTCAAGATTTGGTGGCATAATGAGTCATTAAGGTCTAAGAACCATGCAAAAACAAACAGTAAGTAATAAAACAGTAAGATTATATTTTGTCCAACATGTGATCTCATTTTACCTCCTAATCGGACTCGCTGTGAGCAAACTGATTGATCTTAGTACTGCAGCCTGTTGCGTTACACGCCTTACCACCAACACACTTTAATATTGAACTCTAGCTGATTATGTTCCAAAGATTTATGGTGATCTACAAATAAGACATTAAGTACAGCACATTTGCAGAAACTGTATTTTTTCCTTGTTCCAAGGCAACCTGATAACCCTCTTAAACCAACTTTTAGATGTGGTTACTTGTTTGTGTAAACTTGCCTCATGTCTGTTTTTAGGGGATCTACATATCTCGGATTGCAGAGGGTGGAGCAGCACACAGAGACAGCACACTGTGTGTCGGGGACAGGGTGATTTCTGTGAGTATCATCATTCTTCTCCATCTGGCTCTTCGGTTTGTTCACTACAGTCTTTTCTTTACAAACAGGATCTGAAAATCTAATTCTAACGTGGATATTTCTAGTATGTTCAGTAATCACAACATCCTTGTTATGAGAGAATTCAACTTGTTTTCAGCTTAAAACACAACCTGAGAATGTACCAACAAAGTTTTAATCTAGGGTAAATAAGAATGTATTTTGTTCATTCTCGTTGACAGTGTTAATATGTCAAACTGTAGTGGTGCCCGTGTCACTCATGTTGCCATAATACAGACTAAGATTCAGAAAGTAAATGCTCTGATTAGATGCTACCCTCAGACATCTCATTCATAAATTCATGCAACAGAAACCTAATCTCAGTAAGTTTGTATTTGTTTAGATTTCACCGGTTTCTGCGTGTTTCTTTGCCTATCTTTTCCTCTGCTTTGTTTTCCTGTGTCTTCCTGCTTATTAGTAACCCACATGCTTTAATAATCAGTTTTCCAATGAAACACTTAATTTCTTTTCTGCTTCCTATCTGAGTTTCTTCTCTCTCCCTCTGGTAGTTTTTTTCCTCTCTCTTCTGTTTTGACATTTTGTCCTTCTGCATGCTCAGTAATACATTAAGTGCATCTCCTTGGCTGCTTGGTGGTGGGTTTGGTGTTGGGTGGTGTTGGCTGAGCCTGCTGGTGTGGTCGACAACTGTCGCCACATCAGCAGCAGCTGTGGCAGCGTTGCAGTCTACGGTAAGAGCTGGTACTGTCGGGTCAGTGCTGACCTCTGCTTGTCAACATAAAACAGTGTGTAGTTATTATAGGAGTGAGCTGACATAACTGCACCAACTGATTAGTTACTAACTGGGGTCAATAATCTGCTTTGGTTGCCTATGTTGACCTAAGAACAAACGTTTTAAGGAGACGTCTCGCCTCCTCTTGTGTTTTAAGTAAACAAAGGCAAGAGAAAGTTAGAAAGTGTTGAGGTGGGTAAATGAAATGACAGCAGCATATTTAAGGTCACTTTTTAAAGAGTGTAGGAAAGTATTTTGCTTGCTTGCTGCTTTTCCCCCTCAGTGAATCCCTGCCAGCTTTAACCTGCCTTCAGCTTCTCACTGTTGCAACTCTGTCATTTCCTCCTAAGATTCCGTAGCTCTGTACAGGTGTTGGGTTTTTCTTTCAGTAACACGGCAGACACATTCACTAAATCTATCTGCGGTAAATAGAACGTGTTACCATTTTTACAAACTGACTTTGAGTTGTGAGAAATGACATGTAGGCCTGTCACAATAATCAATTTTGCTGGACGATAAATTGTCTCACAAATGATTGCAATAAACAATAATTTTGTTTGGAGACTATTTTAAACTATTAAAAGGAAACCCCACGTTTATGAAATTTAAATACGTAAAAGAAAAAGTTACGCACTAATCTAGACTGCAGATTGAGAAAACGCATAACTGCTGAAGCTGTAAAATTGCTTCCCATCTCCTCTATCCAAGCCGGAACAATTTATTTTGTGTGTGTCTTCCTCTGGCTTCATTAAAATAATTGTCTTCCCCCTCGCGCTGCTTAGAAAGTTTACGAAATTTACATTATATAAAAAAACAAACTCTCTGCAAACCCAAGATTCGTCATGGTGCCCTGATGGTGTCCTGAGGTGTCGCCAGCTGAAAGAAGCCTTCAGAAGACCGAAGACGCTCCTTTAACTAAATGTCTGTCCAGCTTACGGGACTATTCGTCTGGCAAATACTTGACGCGAGGGTTCACTCCTCCCTACGCTAAGTAAAAAAGAGGCAGACATGAAGAAAATAAATAAGCAGACAAATGAAAATGATTGACCTCGTTTTATTTTATTGCGCGATTAATTGATTTATTGTGACAGGCCTAATGACATGCAGAATCTGGTGAGGGCGTGCCGTTTCCACTCTGCTTTTATTCTTAAGAAATGTGCAGCTTCGTGGTGGGCTCACACCCTCCGTGGTTGGTTTTACTGTCGATCCAGATCAATGGTGTAGACATGACAGAGGCCAGGCATGACCAGGCAGTAGCGCTCCTTACCGGCACCTCCCCCACCATCTCGCTGCTGGTGGAGCGAGACCCGAGTGCTCCGGGAGGTTCTCCTGGTCAGAACCGGAGACGGGCCCACTCCCCTCCACCTCCAGAACCCTCAGATTCTCCGGACCAGGATGAGGAAGGCCTCCAGGGGAACCATCTGGGACGAATGGAGGATGAGTACCCCATCGAGGTGAGGACTTCACTGTTTTATGAGGTGGAATAGTTGTTGTAGACGCTTCAGTGGCCTGTGCAGCAGAAACCTTATTAAAGCTTATTTATTTTGGCTCCTGCTTTGTTCCTAATGCTGTCCAGTTCCACAGACGGTGGTGCATGGTACGAAGGCTGGATGTGACTGTGTGTCGTAGAAACCCACTGGTTACTTTTAAAGACTTGTAGATAATTCTGTTTCTTGGGATTTTTAGCTCATTTTGCCTTTATTATACTCTGACTTGAATTGTTTTTAAAGTTCTTCCTGCAACATATCCGAACAGGAGGTGACCCTGGTGAAGTCAGGCGGACCTCTTGGACTGAGCATCGTCGGAGGTAGCGATCATGCCAGTCATCCTTTTGGTATCAGTGAACCTGGCGTGTTCATCTCAAAGGTACTAGACACAAAAGAGATGCCTGATTGCTTTTCCGTACCAAGAAAAGGAAAACTCACTGCCTCGTGTCTTCAGGTCATTCCTCACGGTCTGGCGTGTCAAAGCGGCCTGCGTGTCGGAGACCGCATATTAGAGGTGAACTCCACCGACCTGCGACATGCCACGCACCAGGAAGCCGTGCGTGCCTTGCTAGCCAACAAGCAGGAGATATGTATGTTGGTGCGGCGGGACCCTTCGCCACCTGGGATGCAGGAAGTTTTGATCCAAAAGCAGCCAGGCGAGAAGCTTGGCATCAGCATCCGTGGAGGGGCCAAAGGTCATGCTGGAAATCCCTTCGACCCCACAGATGAGGGCATCTTCATCTCTAAGGTTCTTAAACTAATTGAAGCTCGGCATCGTTTGCAATCGTTTAACAAACAAACATGCAACGTTTTGACTTCTGCTGTTTCCAGGTGAGTTCCACGGGAGCAGCAGCACGAGATGGACGACTGCAGGTTGGCATGCGCATTCTGGAGGTGAACAACCACAGCCTCCTGGGAATGACTCACACAGAGGCGGTGCGAGTGCTCCGTGCCGTCGGAGACTCTCTGGTCCTGCTGGTCTGTGACGGCTTCGACCCAGGAAAAGTTGCAGCTGTGGAGGTGAGACACTACCCACTCTGATTAAAAAATCTAATGAAGGTATGATTGTTAATCGAATTAAAAACAAGTCACAGTGTGAATGCTAACAGTTTTGATCAGTAAGTTGATACAGATCAAAATTCAAAATTAAATAGTACAGATTATGTCAAGGAAGTTGGGATGAAAGAAAAAATAACATGATGCATATAATTTGAAAATAATACAGAGAAACTATATCAAATGTGGAAATTAGGGGAAAAAAAAAGAAGTGTTCATTTTGAACTGGATGCCAACATGTTTAAAATGTGAAAGTTTGTGACAGATAACAGAACATTGACACAAGAGATCTAACTTTTAATGGTATTTGTCATCAAATATTTCAGGAATGCCTCAGGAAACTGTGGGTGGACACAGTTATTGTTTAAAACATTAAAATGAAAACAAAAACACTTGTTACTTGCCTGTAACTCATGGGCTCCAGCTCATTTAAGACGGACTATAGCAAAGTAGAAAGTTCTTGTGTTATTTGATAAATAAAGTGTCTTCTGAGCTGGTAGCTGGATGTTTTTTCATGATTGAATGGGATGAATTGGTGCATGTAGTAAAAGGTTATTTGATCACATATGAAGGCGCCACTATTAATGAACTTTTATTAAATGTTTTTGGCTTCAAAACCAAAGTTCATGGTTATTGTGTAACATGCTTTTACACTTAAATAATTGTAGAGTTTAAATGGTTTCAAATAACTACATTGGTTTTAATTTGCACTTTTTCAACTTTCATATAAATGGTGTTCCTTTTAGATCACATTTGTAATCAAATATTTGTTTTTTAAGGCATTTCCTGGGATCATTGCCAACCCTTTTGCAACTGGAATTGTACGTAAGAACAGTTTGGAGAGCATCTCTTCTATAGACAGAGACCTGAGTCCAGAGGAGATGGACATAATACAGAAGGTAAAAAATAATTCACACCCTGACACCATCATTATATCTGATTAGAACAGGTATAACCAGTGTCAACTCAACCTACAGATCGTGACACTCAGTAACTGTAAAAACTCCCACATTTGTAGCTTGAAACGTTTTGTTTTGGTCGTCAGGAGCCGTGGTAAAACTTGGCATCATGCAAGCTGAGCCCCGCTGCATTCACACCAACACGAGTCAAATGTTTTGTTCAGCGATTCTGCTGCAGCAGCACTGTGCTTCCACAGCAGTTTGGTGTTAGCAGGTGGAGTTTGAGCAACTGTAGTTTCACCCGTTCTGGTCATACACGCCACATTTACACAGTGTCTGCCTGAGCGGCTGCAATGCACCAGCGCTGTTGTTTATTTTGTCAAGTTTTGGCTGCCTGTTGGGGCTGGGGTCCTCCGGGCCTGTCGGACCTTGGCTTGGGGGGGAGGTGCGCCCGGGGGCTCCGGGCCTCTGTGCTCATACCCGGACCTGCTGCAGCGCGGTGGGTGCCGGACGGACCCATGAGACAGTCGTTGCTGGCTGCGGGGGGTTACTGCGTGTGGTTGCTGGTGGGGTTCTCCTGGTTCTCTCCTGCGGTCCACTC
>JARVJO010000165.1:9020062-9042010 GCA_031762555.1 Cynodonichthys magdalenae | reverse complement strand
TTAAAAAAAAAAAAAAAAAAAAAAAAAAAAAAAAATTTTGTCAAGTTTTAGTCCCTGCCCGTTTTGAAGAAACGCCAGGGTCTGTTTATTGAATTCTGCTCTTCTGTTTCTGCTCTGCATACACTCAGACCCGCAAATTATTTGTAATAACCACCTTTTGAATATGAATGTGGTCGTTTTTTTCTGCTGAGGTTTACAGAATGTTGCTTTTTATTCCTGCAGGAGACTGAGATGGTGAGAGAAACATCACAGTGGGAGAGAGAAGAGATGGAAAAAGTTGTAAGTGAAACTAAAAATCTGTTGATGTTAGGAGAAGGAAACGGGGTAAAAATGTATCTGTCAGTTCTGAGCCGCTACGGGGAAAACAAAAATGAATGAAAGAACGAGTGAAGCTTTTCCTCTACACCTTGTGTGGGTGTTGTGGTTGGACAGAACCGTTCCTGCAGTGTCTCACCTTGCATGCTTTTTCTGCTCCCATAGAAACATAAATAGTGTACTTTTTAATGTTTGTGAATTCTATCCTTTCTTTCTTCTGTTTTTTTTTCCCCTCTCACCTGTCCTTTTGGTGTGTTTGGTGTGATACATAATCATCCAATCATCCCATTTCCTCCCTCTATAATTATTTTTCCACTCTTTCACTGTGACTCGTCTGTCTTCTCTTTCTACCCCTTCATGGCATTACTGTGTGGCTGTGTGTGGTTGGGCGTTTCCCTCTCTGCACTCTACTTCCTCTCATGGTGAAGGAGCGCATGCGTTTGGAGCGTGAGGAGGCAACTCGCCTGCTAGAAGAGGAGACGGAGGTGAGACACTCCTCAGGAACAGATGCTCAGACAAACCTGCAGTCTGTGCAAAAGCTCAGTTCAAGCAAAAAAACAGGTTTTTATTTGGATACAGATTAATCAGACTGGTTTTATTTGACTGGAGAAGGTGCTCTGTAATAAAAGCAGATAAGAACACAATCTTGATGTGTTTATGCTGTAAAAGAGCTGTTATCAACTCCTGCTTTATTTTTATCTGAGTTTTATTTTTTGCAGCTGCTCAAAGTGCTTCTAAATGGCGGCCCTTTTTTTAAGTAAACAAACTGATGAGAATAATCACTCCTGGTAGAAACTTTTTTCCCCCAACATGTCCAACTCTGAGCTGTGGGTTAGTCAGTGTCACACCCAAATGATCACAGTAACGGAAGTAAAGAAATAGTTCAAATCTTTTGAAGTGTAATCAGAATTAAACACTCATTCTCTAAAGTGAGGTCATTGAAAATTATTTCTACAGCAGGTAAGATATTCTTTATTCATAATCTTTTTCACAAAAAACTCACAAAGATTTTAACAGTTGCTTTAGGACGTGTTCTTAATATTTTTGGCAGCTGTGCTAAAACCTAACTATGTGTGTTAATGATCTATTCATTGTATTTGTTTAGTTGTCAACAGAGTGGCAAAATGGTGTTAAGGGCCTTGAAAATATTTAGGTTTCTAATTTTAATGTAGTTTATGTTTCTTTCAAAGTTTGACAAAGTTTTTGCTTTCAGAGCAGAAATACTATACAGAGTTTTGGTTTGCAGAAAGTTGTTTTGGGCTTTTTATATTATTGTTTGCACACAAAATCTGGGCAAATTTTAGATAATCAAGACTGGAAGTTTATCTGCATTACTATTTTTAACAAATACAAGAAATTGCCTGTGTGAGTTACATTTTCCCTGTTGGGGAAAAAGTGATATTTAAACAGAACATAGGGGAAACAACATGAGTTTCGCTGTGTTTCAACTTATTAAGGATAATAGGCTCAACTAATTTTTCTGGGTTTTGCTTTTACACCTCATGTGCTCGAATAAATGAGCAATATGAATTAAAAAGATGATACACAGGTCTGAAACAGCTTTATATACTTTAAAATCTGAACAATTTGAGCCAAACTCTTTTATCTTCACAAAATAAATGCTTTAGATGGACACATACTGGTTAATTGTAAAGACTAGAGTTTTCTCACATTCCTGTCTTTTTATTTCCCATTAGAACATTGGCGCTGGACCTTTAAAACTTGACTACAAAACACTGGCAGCTCTGCCCACCACCAGTCTGCAGAAAGTCAACAGGGTAAGTCCATTTTTACCAGCATACATATAAGTTTTACATGAATGAATGAATGATTGATGGCTTTTACCTTTTAATGGGTTTGAAACAAGCCTTCATGTCATAAATTTCTGGTATCTTGTGTGTCCTTGGTTTGAAATGTCCTTCAACACTCAGAATAGACCCTTGTGGAATTTGGGGTGTTTGTGCCTATGGAAACTGAGCGACCCTGTAGTGACCAGTTGTACCTTTTTAAAGGAGAATGTAACCTGCTTAAAGTGCAGAAATCGAAGTTGAAGCTCTTCAAATGGCTCCAAAGCCGAACTCATCCGGTGTATAAACCAACATGATGTTTATAAGAGCAGCATGGACGTCTCAGTGTGACAGACAGGATGAGTTGGGGGAAGGGAACAGCTGCCCACTATCAACCGAACAACCCTCTGCGATATTTTAAACCTGCATCTGGCTCCGAGTTGGGCGGGGTCTCTCGGGTGGGTGGGGTGCCAGTCAGGCGAGGAGGAAGTGTCGTCTGAGAGAATCAGACGAGTGTCTCATTTTGGGTGGATTAGTTAGTGTGGACGTCCAGCTGTCCTGTTCTCATCCTGCAGTGAGTTACCTGATTCAACTTTGTCTTTCTTTCTTCGTTGTTTCTTCATCTACTTCTGTTAAACTTTTATTATTGAAAATTTAATGTCTAGGCTTTTCAGTTAAGAACCTTAAAGCTTTTTTCTGCTTATTTTACAAGCGTAACACAACTCAGAAGATAAGTTGTTGCTTTTTGCTCACATAAATTAAAGCTTTTCCTCGAACTGTAAATAGATTTGCTTTTGTGCCCTACTTTTAGATCAGTGTCCCGTGAGAACAGCAGCACTTAACCTACATATAACATGCAGCTGTTCGAAGCGGACCCATGTGGTTCTGCTCAGGCTGAAATTTAAAACACTTTCTTGATCATTTTCTGTTGTTGGTTTTTGCTTAAGTTCAGAAAATGAGAATCCAAAACAGAAGAGCTCCAAATCTAAAATCCATTTTGTGTTTCAGTGAGGTTTAAACAAAGAAATGATCAGGAGAATCTAATTAATGTTCACTAAAAGTATGGACTTACTACATTGTTGTATTTAAAAATATGGTGAAGTACAGACATTACATTGATTCCTGCGACAACTGAGATAACTGTAAAAAAATAAGCTACAAATTTAACAAAGTTTGTTCAAATATAACTAACTTTGGCTTAGAAAGACTAACATTCTTTGGGGAAATAATTCATTATTTATTCTGCCATCCAAACCAAACGTTTTGACCACGAACGGTTTAGTGCTCTTCCCACCCGACTGTGTAGCTCAGCTCGTTGGCGAGTCGTCAGCCTGACTTTTCTCTCTCACACCTAAAACCCAGCTGTCCCTCACAGTCTGTGTTTGGCACCGGTTTACATTCCACCCCTCTGACCCTCAAACCGCCGACTTTTATAGAGCGCCGCATCACCACTTCAC
The DNA here is from genome assembly GCA_031762555.1 of Cynodonichthys magdalenae. NCBI lineage: Eukaryota > Metazoa > Chordata > Actinopteri > Cyprinodontiformes > Rivulidae > Cynodonichthys > Cynodonichthys magdalenae. The sequence goes on along the minus strand of JARVJO010000165.1, from coordinate 9,038,451 downwards.
AATACCTGGTGTATTCTTAGTCTGGCTGCCACGATTATTTTCAGAGATCAGGTTTAAAAAAAAAATCCTCAACAGTTTGAAGTGCAGACTTTTTAAAGTTGTGTGAAAACGTTTCATGTGAGGTATCACACTGTCTAATTTCTTAGTTTGTTACTGAGATAAGCTAAAACTTGAGTTCCTCTCTGAAATGATAAAGTTTATTTAAAACTAAATCTGAGAGCTGCAGTAATGTCTTTTGTAGCAGACAACACCAGTTAAGTCTAGAATGATGGGTGCTTATAAATCTAGGAGGAGAGTCAGTGATGACAGCAGGAGGATTCTGTGTCGAGTTTTTAAGTATGGATCCACAAAAACAGGAATTTTTCCTCTTATTCTGACTTTAGTTTTAATATATTACTTTATTTATTACAAAAAGGAAAAAATAACACTTGTCTGCCTCTGTAGGCCAGTTCAAAGTTCATTAAGTTAAGTTGTGTGAGCGGCTGTTTTGACGAGTTCACATTCTGCTGTCAGTCTTGGTCCGTCTTCAGCATGTTATCTCTCTCTCTCCTTTGCTCCTGTTAAGTTCCCAACCTCTGTCGCTTCCATGGAGGCCCCCCTGCAGGCCGAGTACAGATCTCCCTTAGACCCCACAGTCTTCGAGTTGAACCAGTACACCAAACCTCTCAGCCCCGCTCTGAACACAGACCACGATTATCCTCCCGTATCCCAGTTCTCCCCAAATGGGACGCCCACGATCACTGACAGTTCAGAGTCATCGTTTACCCCTGAAGAGGAGTGCCTGGTGGACTCACAGCCAATGTGCTTCCAAGAAAACCCTTTCTTAGTGGCTAATCGGAGAGGAAGGGGTCGTCCTCCCGGAGAGCAGATCCTGTCGGGGCCTCCGGTGGGCTACGGCAGGCAGGGAAAGCTGCAGCCCTGGTTGTACAATAAGGCAAGACGCCTGAATGGAGTTTGGAGGCAGCATGTTGTTTTGCTGTGCACTTAGTTTCCCTCACTGGGTCAAACATTTAAGAGCGTGTTCAGAAATTTTATCTTTTAATAGTCGTGTGAATGTAAAATAACAAATGCTGGCAGGATTAAATTAGGGTTTTAAAACATTGGTGTTAGTTATGGGCATTAATCAGTGTTTAACAACAAGGTGAACTGGTGCATGTTTTTGCTGTGAGCACAGCTTGTGGCATCTCTTGAGGTATTCAGGAGTTTCGACAGTCCAGATTGACTAGATTAGCTGACCCAGCAGCTGCAAGGAAGGTCACAAGTCATGAAGGAATGCAGACTGTGGGGTGAACAGAAAGGCGCATGTGACTTTTTTATTTACTAAGAAATAATTCAGGTTTTCAGTGCAGTCTGACACTTGGAGCAGCAGTTTAAGTGTAATTTTATTTTATTTTTTTCTACCCTAGACGCCTTCCTCCGATTACACCAGGACGGACAGTCCAATCAGAGAAGCACCTTACTCTCCAACTATCCAGCCGGTGAGCTGCTCCAACACCCCACCACCCTCCAGTCATCACTACCTGTCATCAAACCATCTTTTAATTTACTTTATCCTTCTCCCATGAGTCACTTCTAGCTCTTTAGAGGAGGTATTTCACAGCTGACCCTCTTGACCTTCCTTCCCACCCTTAGCCCAGCCACCACTTCTCCAACAGCTCCCTGTGTGCAGGCAGGGAGACCCGCTTTGTAAGTGGGTTTGTGGGCCTCTTTGCAGATGAGACTGCTGCCTTAAGCTCTGAACAGCATGTGAATGCTTCTCAATGACCAGCTGATTACTGATGCTTTGCTTTATGCAGACTGGATGTGCATTGTTGTGAGAGGGAGTCTGTACCTAAAATCTCCACTGACCAGCTCTGGCTTTATATTTCTCAAAGAAAACCAGGAATACCATCAGTTGTTAGGATCACATGTCTACTTGCACACATCAGAACATCACAAAGAGCAATCAGATTAACTCCAGGTGAACCCTGGTGGTGTATTTGTTTGACATCTGTTTTTAAGCAGCTTATTCACTAAAATGTAGATACTGTTTGCACTATTGGTTGAAATTAAAGTAGAAGTTCTGACTCATGCACTTTTACATCAACGTCATATAATTTAATGTAGTTTTGATGCTTTTTTTTTCCTACAGGCAAACATTCACTACACCTCCACTCCCACTGTCAAGGACAACACTTCATCATCAGTGAGTGTCAATAAGCTCTGAGGATGAATTGTGTATTTTACAGAATGAATTGCACTTTTTAAACTAAATATATTGAGTCAGCTTGTACCAGTGTTTGACAGATGTGTAGTCAGTGTGGTACTGACAAATACATTTAATATAAAATTGTTTTTAAAGGTTGGGTATTATGTATTTTCAAGGCACATAGTTCATTTTTATACCACAATCAACTACATTCAGGTTTGATATTCATTTATTCATAAAAAATAAAAAAAAATTCACATACAAAAAAAACATAAATCCAATAAAATGAAAAGTAGCAGAAAGAAGAAAAAATCTTATATCTGCCCTTATTTAACTGAAGGTTATGAAAATCCTGTATATATCAAAAATAAATTTGATTTTGCATCATAGTCTAAACACCTTGAAATTGGCCTCTGCCTCTTTAAGAACCTCCTACCATTTCTGATACTCCCACTTCAGCACATCTTAACAACAGTGCTTCATGCTGTTTACAACCTCTCATAAGAGCGTGGTATGTTTAAAAAAAAGAAAAGCAACATTAAGCAAGTACAGAGGCTCTCTGTATGTCAATATTTCAGCTTGGTAAAATATCTCCCAGTCATCCTCTCATACATAAACAATAATGTTAAACTACTTTTTGTGAAGAAACTATAAATATAGATCATTATGAAGCTACGATTTGTAGTAGTTGGTATTACAAGCCAGTTGTTTGCTAATTGTTGCTGCCGTGGAGCTGTGTGGGGCGGGAGCTCAGCTGCAGACTGAGCTCCAGGGAGGAGCTTTGTACAAATAGGTGGTGCTTTGTACCAGTATTTAGACAGCTTCACATGGCTACCACAGGAGATTCAAGGATTCCTCAAACATGCATGAATGAGTCAAAGCAAAACTCGGGGTAGGTTTTTGATGAGAGAACGACCTTATAATGTGATATAAAGCTCAAAAAGTAAATTTTGTTTAAAAAGCCCCCTTTAAATCATTCTTTACTGGCCTTAGAGTTGTAAAAATGTGTGGAAATATGTTATACATAGATTCTCTAAAGAATCCAAATAATTATTTTATGCTCAAACTCATTTATCCATTAACTCCATATATTTTCAGTTGTCATTCACTTGGACGCTCCTAATCTTTGGAATCTCACTTAGGAAAATAAATGATTTGCTTTCCTTCCAGACACGACCTGGTGCCATACAGCCGATTGGCCGAGTGAGGCCCAATACCTCTCCCGCTACACCGGAGGGCCACAGTCCTAACCCCTTTCAGCATGGCTCCTCCCCATTCAACTCCCAGACCTCTGTAAGACCCCTCACCACCACGTAGGGCTGGTCATTAAAAATGTCTGTGTTCTGAGGGGACACACCTCTAAAACGACGACCGTGTGTCTGACAGCAGTGCAGCAGTAATGAGTTAATGTTCCAAAGAGCAGAGAGGCTTGTATTTGATTAGACCGAGGAACCGGGTCTGTTCAGGTGTTTGTTTACTCTCAGACATACCTGGAAGTCTATTATGAACTCTGTTATGGTTCTGAGTTCAGCCCTGAGCTCCTGAATCAAACTTACCTCATACAGATTTTAGATTTCTAAAATGTTCTTAATTTATTTTTGTGGCAAGCAGTAAATCAGAAAATAATGAACAAAATTATAATTTTTTTCACTCATCAATGCCTGATTGTTGCAGAGTTTTTTAGACAAGAAAACCAATCAGCTTTGCCTGCCCAAGCCCTACTGTCTGTCTTTCTCTCCATTTGTCCTCCTCTTCCTCATTAAACCAGCTGCCACGCTGCTCACCTGTTCTCCTCCACAGTCGTCTTAAACTTTGCAGGATTTTTTTTTTCCTTTTCATTGTCTACCTTCTGCTCCGTGTCTCTGTTTGTCCTCCCCTTCCCCTGCCTTCTTTACCACATGGACTCACTTTCCATGACTCCTCCCCCTCCCTGCAGCCTCGCGCCCCCTCCCCCCTATCGCCCGACGAGTTTCCATTGAATGTCAAGCAGGCATACAAGGCCTTTGCCGCCGTGCCTCGTTCACTGGCTGTGCTGGAGCCGCCGCAGGTAGGACGTGCTGACTGGACTCGAGCGGGTCACAACACAAGCATGCTGTGTTGACTTGGTTCATCTGGCTCCGCCCCCTTCCACCTGTCTGACGCAGGCTGACCTAAACCAAGCCTGTATTTTGTCATGGTGGTTCTGTGACGTGCTGTGACATGTGGAATGTGCTCATTGTTGGTTTTTGTGCTTCACTTCCATCATCTGTCATACTGGTGCTGAATTTTGATCCATTTGTCTGTTTTGTGTGGCTCATGCACTAACATTTAATCCTGTGTTTACTTTTTTTATATTCCAGTCTGCCTGTTTAGTGTCTCTTTCCCCTGCATGTTTTTTTTCACACTATCAATTAATTTTCTCTGCCAACAGGACCTATATGCTGGGAAGAACAATATCCACCCAAAGCAACCTTCTCCAGAGGTGAGCAAAGATATCAACCATTATTTCTAAGCCAATGGTGGCCAGTCCTGGTCCTCGAGGGACCAGCAGCCTGTATGTTTTACTTGTTCTTGTGCTCTTCATTGTGTCTTCAAGTTCTGCTGAAGACTGTTAATCACTCACTCATTCAAATCAGGTTAAAAACATCAAAAACGTTCAGGATACTGGCCTTAGGACTAGGATTAGGCACCACTGGTTTAAGCTTACGTTTATAGTTTTATTCAAGGTGTTTCACCCTTGGAATTGAAAAGAAGCATTGTTTGTAATGCCAGTTTTTAAGTTGAAACACACCAATAACAATTTTAACTTGTATCATCCTGTAAAAGTAAATGTGGTCCTTTCCTGGAGCCATTGAGGAACTAAACACAGATTCTGTTGCTGTCTAAATGCACTCAACATGTGCTGTACTGATGTATTTGACCTTTTTTAGTCGGACATGAATGATGAGGTGTTTGATAATAAAGACACTGGTCAGGATCTGACCAGTAAGTTCTCCCCCCGGTCCTCCTTCTCGTCTGATCGCCGGGACTATATGAGCCTGGCAGCAGTGCCTCGTCTCTCCAGGCTGTCCTTGGACCTGCAGGTATCCACCCCCTTCACCTCGACTACACCAGCCCTGTTCGTCATTGAGGCTGTGGGGTGCTTGGCTTGACCGGTGGTGGCTTCTCTGTTCACAGAAACAGAGACAAAACTATGAAACTTCTATCAGTAATGGGACTGCCAGTGTTAGCTGATCTGATATCAGTAAAATGGTGCTGGGTATTAATGCATTGCTTTCTTCTTGGTCTGATGCTTTCTGGCTGCAAATGGCTCTACAACAGGAATTATGCAGGCGTTCTCGGATCTTCTGTCTGGTCTTACCGCTGTTAGTTTAATCGTCTGTTCTTGTACCACTCAGAGCCCTTCTCCTGGTGGTAAGAACAGCCCAGAACAACGCTCATTCAGGGACAGGCAGAAATACTTTGAGATTGACATGAAGCAGCAGACACCAGAGAAACCAAAACCCAGAGTCTCCCTGGTCGGAGAAGATGATCTGAAGAAAATGAGGGAGGAGGAAGGTTTGTTTTTACTACTGTCTCTGTTTCAAGTAATCAATAAAAACATAATTGATTCTTTCGTGGGAATTTACAAACTTGTCTGATTGTTTTTCTCCCAGAGAGGAGGTTTGAGCAGCGGGCACGGGAGTACCTAATGGATGAAGATGAAGAGGATGAGGAAGAAGACCTGGCTAAGCAGGTGGCACAAATGAAGGCAACAGGAAAGGTCTTGTTGGATGGAGTAGAGTACAATGTGGAGCCAGTGTCCTCGCCATCGCCAAACTACTCTACATCGCCAAACTACAACATCACACCGTCAAGCTATGGAGAAAGCTCAGGGTAAGACCTGTATATTCCAAATAATTTCCATTTTAAATGATCTCTGCAACTTGACTTCATTATTTCCTGTGTAGACCTTCCTCAGTGGATGGTAAAGACTCCCAAAGGAACTCACTGGAGGACAGTTTCAGGCAGGAGCAGAGGCCCAACTCTATGACAGGGTAATTATAAACGACAGAATCTGTTTCACAGATCTGTGAATGCTGTTAGTCACGGTATCGTTAATTGTTGTGTCTCACCAGTCTGGTCTCCGTTTACCCCGGAGAGTCATCAGCTCCGATCCGCACAGCCAAAGCTGAACGAAGACATCAAGAGAGACTTCGCATGCAGAGTCCAGAGCTGGCTGTGGCCCCTGACAAGGACCTGTCCCCGGCAGAGAAACGAGCCCAGGAAGCTGAGAAGAGGGCCATGTGGAGGGCTGCACGGTAACTGCTTCACTTTAAAATGACAAATATGTCATCAAATGTGACGTTTTGTACATTTGTGATGCAGACTCACCTCAAGACGAGTCAACTATTACTACAGTTCTTGTAGTTTCATTGTTATTTTATATGTAGGGCAGCATCATATGAATTTATGCTTGGCATAATAAGTAAGTAAATTAGGTTTGTTGGATAATTTCTTTGTTGTAGCAATGTTTCTTGGCAGTAAATCGTATAGTGGTCACCTAATTGGCAGCACCTGGAGATACCAGAAGCTTTAAATAAGCAAACAAGATTTGGCAAATTTTTCCTGTGCACAACATACTCGGCTCTACTGCTCATCCCACAAGTGCATGTTCCTTACAAATGTGGCACCATTTGAAAGGGAAATTAACTGGCTTTCCAAAGGTAAAAGATTTATTGCCAGGAAACATTGTTGCAACAAAGAAATAATCTACCAAACAGATTTTTTTGTTTTGTGCCAAGTCTTTAAATGTCCTTCATGCCAGATAAACAGATTAGAAAAAAACACTGAGTGACGCACTTTAATCTGAGCCCAAGCTGAAAGTTGAACCTGGCTGTCTTGGATAGTAAATGAAATAATAGTTTTAACAGAAAATAAAACATTTAGACTTAAGGCTGCAGCATGCTTCACCCGAACTGCCGAAATCGAGTCGAACTGTCGCAGTTTCATAACGAAAATTGCGTCGTTCTGTTCGGATTGTCGACATTTCGGCACCTTCTTGTCGCAACCTGCGGGTCGAACTTTTTACCCCCCTCCACATAAGAACACATAAGAACTTTATTGTGTGATTGGTCAGAAGTTTGTGGGAGTGTTTGTTTGTGCTGGAAGTGTTTAGACGCTGCATTTTGCTTCAACCACTCGCTTCAGAAAAAAAAAAAAAAAAAACAACTCATCTCCAGAAGCCGACTGTTGTAGCAGCAGTTTATAAAGATAGTCAAACGGCTAAAAACTTATGAATGGAGATAAAACAGATGTTTTGCACATAGGAATCTGCTTAATCCGTAACCAGTTTGTGGATAAATAACGTCAGGTGACGAGTCGTGGACTTTTCCCGCACTGTAGACTCCAGCGGGAAAGAAATCCCCTGCAGTGAGGTTTGCTGCAGCAGGAGGGGTTTCCCAGGAGCTCGGCACGATGTGTCTCAGGAGCTATGAAAGGTGTGTGCGAAACTGAACGCCGAACAACCACGTGACCACGCGTCGACAGGGCGGCGGAGCGAGCATGCTGCAGGCTTTAGAGGTCATCAGCTCAGCTTATCATTGAGCTGTTTTACACTAAAACAGCAACATTTAGTTTGTTGCTACATTAAGGTTTAAAAAACAATTCGGATTAAACTGACTCTGCTAAAATGATAAATATCACAGATAAGAGGTTTGTGAATCTTGACTTTGAATTTCTTAATCCTACAGTAAATGTTGAAGACAGTTTAGACATGTACGTTTGTAAATCTAAGCTCTGTGTTCTGTGTTTCTTTCCCCCTAATGTCTTGTCTCAAACTTATTATTCCTGGTTCTCCTAATTTTGTCAGTGTTTTACTTTCCATTCTTGGATTTTCTTCTCTTTTTTTCCTGTTTGTACCTTTTCTTTTCCCCTCCTCTTCATATTCATCGTTCCTCCTGGAATACCTTTCACCCCTCTTCCTCTCCTTTCCTTCTCTGTGGCCTCGTGGGGCCCAGGCCTTATGGCCTCGAGGAGGATGTTAGACAGTATGAGCAGGACCTGGCTAAGAGGCTCTACCAGGCCAGAGTGAGGGCCTCTCAGGGCGCGGCTGCACCCCCCCAGCCTCATTCTTCCTCCTCTACTTCCTCTGCAGCCTCCCAGCTCAGGTCTGCTCCTTGGCCCCAGCCACTAGGGCCAGATGCACGGCATTATGGGGTGTGCTGGGGTGCTTTGAGTTTTTGGGGTAAATTCAGAAAGGTCCAAGCAAGCACTGGCAGCAACACTAAAAGTGCTTTCACTGCCTTTCTACCTCTGTTTTGCTTCTGCACGACTTTAGATATTTTCATTTGTAGCTGCCTTTGGTTTCAGCCTTTCTCCTCTCTGTCTTGTCCTTCCCCTGCAGCCCTCTTCCTTTTTTTATTTGTGCCTTGCTATTCTCTCTTGTAGTGTGTTTTATTTTTTTACTAACACTACGCCAGCAGTCAGTTTGCAAGCCGTTGTGAGTTGAGGGTAAACCTACTTGCAGTAGGTAGTCCTTTTCCTGGAATGCCCCGTTACTCCTTCTTTAAATCTTTCAATGAAATAAGATTGTAGCAGCAATCCAGGACAAGGAGCACCCGTAATTAGGAGTGATTCTGATCCTGTTTTCTGTGTCTGAGTTGTTCTTCTGACTGCTTTGGTTTCCTCGTGCAGAATGAAGTCTCTGGAGCAAGATGCACTGAAAGCTCAGATGGTCATTGCCAAGTCTCGGGATGGGAAGAAACGTGGGACATTAGACCAGCTGACGGAGTCCCCTTCACCTGCTCCAACTCCTTCTCCCACTCCAATGGAAGGTAAGGCGCCGATATTCATACATCTTATTTCTGAATTTTATTTTTTATACTTACTTGAACACATTTTGTCTTTTTGTCAGAGTTCAGTCCTCGAGCGTTAACCTCACCTGGCCGGCTGGTAAGAACTTATCATTTTACAGCTTTCTTCTTAAATTGTGTCTTGATGAAGTACTTTTTTTCCTCCCTCTATCCAACTTTTCAGGATGAACTCCTATCAGTGTTTGTATATGTTTTGGATTGAAGCTCTCCAGATATATAAAAACAGATTTAATATTGACATTTTGATTTAAGGAGCTTTACTTCAAGAAGAATATAAATGTGGGTCTTTGTGTTGAAGGTGGCAAAGGAACATCTGCTAATAAGAGCATTGCCATGAATCCACCATCTTGCTTAAATCAAAAAGCTGACAACACACATTGCTCTCATCATGTGCCTAAGCTGGCTCACCCATTAGCCTCTCTGCCTTCCACCCTTTATTTTTCTTCTGATCTTACTCCTCTCTCTACACTGCCCCACTCCTGATTCCTCCATCCTTGTTTTCATCCTCTCCCTCACCCTTTGCTCATTCCCGTTTGCTATCCTTCTAGTCCCTGTCATCAAAGAAGTTTGACTACCGACAGTTTGCCGCCATTCCTTCTTCCAAACCCGTATACGACATCCAGGTATTGGCTGCATGCTGAGGGGCCCTGACCGCCTCCTCCCTCCCCCTGGCTTTCCCTGCTGCCCCTCCCCTCTAGTTTCTGCTGATCGAGGCATCGGTGACACTCAGTCTGGGTTTTGGCTCAGTGGTTGATCTGAGCTACCTGGTATGGTGTGGCACACTAACTTCAACTTGCTCAATGAAGATTTTTAGTTGAAATAATGACTGACTCCCTTCTTCTGTCTCCCGATGACTCAAATATAAGAACTTCTGTATCAGTAACCACAGCTATTTCAACTAACTAATCGGTCTCAAACGATTACCTGCTGCAAAAATATATATTTTTTCATTTCACTAACATGAATCAGTCACAAATTCTGGCTTACGCTCATGTTCACTTCCATCTTGTTTTGTGCATGGATCGCATATCGAACAGAATACCTTCCATTATATTTCCTCTCATCTTCTTCTTGGAACATTGGTTTCCTTTGCCTTCATTGGCGTAACAACGTTTTATTTTTTTGGCATGTTTTTTTAAAGTTTTGCTCCTTTTGTGGAGGAAGAGATCTGAGGGGAAGCAGGGGAATCCTGGAGTTGTTAGAACTGCAGTCTTTAATGTTTTGGTTCGTGCACTGTGTGTGTGAGTTTGTGTCGGGTCACACAACTCAGATGTTTTGTGGTGTTGCACAGTGGAGAAAATAAATCAGAACTGGGCCTGTCACCATAAATCGTCTCAGAAATCATTGCGATAAACGATAATATTTTTTGAAGACCATTTTGGATTAATATAATGAACCACCCCCACATTCGAAGCTTACGGAAGTTTAAGAAATTTATGAAAAAAAAAAATAAAGGGTTGTGAACTGACCTGTTCCAGATATTGAGAAAATCACACACAACTGCTGCTGAAGCAGTAACATCACTACCCACCACCTCTATCCAAGCCGGCACAGTTTATTCTTTATGTCTTCTTCTGGCTTCATTAAATAATTGTGGTCACCTTCACGATGCTTGCGAAGTTTACGAAATTTACATAGTGCAAACCAAAACAGAAGACGCTCCTCTGGCTAAATGTTCTTGAGGCTCTCATGCTTCAGAGGTTAGAGACCACACACCTGGAAAATACCTCCTCTCTACACTGAGGAGTAAAAAAAATGAGACATGAAAAAAAACAAACAAGCAAGCAGATAAAAATGATTAACCTCATTTAATTTTATCGTGCGATTAATTGATTTATTGCTTATTGCGACAGGCCTAATTAAAACCTATATCTGTTGTCCTCTTAAGTGAATTTGTTGTTTAAATAAAGGGGTAAAAAGACAAAAGTGCAGCTGAACTCACTACTTTTCCTGTTGTCTGGTGATGCTGACGTTTCTGTTTGCTGTTTCTCTGTGGATGTCTATCCTACGTATCAACCCCTGTGAGTGGTAATAAAGCCCCCTTCCTGTGTAACAAGTAAAGCTCGTTGGTGGGAGTGTTTTGTAGACTAGATGTTTTGTGGCTCCGACAGCCTGGGAGCATCAGTGCTGCCTGTTAAACCTGCAGCAGGCGTCTTGCAGGCTGTCACACGGTGAAGGCTTCCTCCTGGGACACAGGTGACTGAAACATGTTGCCATCTCTCACTGGTGCTCACCTCTTCTTCTTCTCCCCAGTCTCCTGACACCACCGAGGACGTGCAATACATCGACGCCTCCAGCAACCCAGGTACATACTTCAGCTGTCTTTTTTTTTCTTTTCCTAAGTCCAGTTTCACAAATGTGTGCAGATGTGTGTATTTTACCCCCACAATTTTTGTTTTATTCCTTTTAATTCAGGTGACTACCAGGGATAATAAGCATCTGCCATTGGTAGGATTCTGTGTTCATGTGTTTGTTGTAGGGCTGAATGTGTGACGGGGGTTTATCTGTGTTGATCTGCACCTTTTCACTCTAACCTGTGTGGCTCAGCTGTGGATTCAGGATTTAGGATGCGGGTTTGCTTCACTATCTGCTTTCTAATTGATCTTAAGCAGCTGCAGCTATTAGGAACAGAGTAAAAGATGTGTTTGAGGGTCTCATTTAGGGAGCTAAAACTTTATTTTAAGCCTTAATAAGCATGGATATTGTTTCATGTTGTAACTGGTAACTACTGGGAGCTCTAAGTGGTGTCAGTAAATACGTTAACATGCACTCTTGAATATTTTGATTTCAAATACAAAGTGTGTTTGCCTACATTATATAACATGCCAGTGTTGTAAGTACAGAGTGAGTCAGAAGTATCAGGACACTTTTATTTCAGAAACAAAAGACAAAATGATATATTTGAGTACCCCAGGAAGTAATAGGTGACGGGGTCTATCTGTTAGCCTATGTTCAGAACACGGCTGCCATCTTGAAAGCTGCCATATTGGATCCAAGGCAGTTTTTTTCCAATGGAGACAGGGTGATGTAACATATCAAAGAAGACCAGAAATGTATCAGAAATTGATTGCTGCCATCAGATGTGCCATATCTCTTGTGGTTCAAAAGTTGTCTGAATAATCTTCTACCGTCTAATAAAGTTTTGGAATGTGACGTCGCTGTTAGCGAGGTGTTAACTAATCTCCATCAATTATTAATATTAGTAGGTTATTACAATGTAGACATGATACAAACCTGTTGCGTTATTGGATATAATGTGTGATCACACGACCAGTATAGTAAAAAAAGATATCAAACATATTATAGTTTCATTGTTTTCCCACCTGGAAACAACTTGAGGGAGCTCATGTATCCAACTGTACAAAAAGGAGATGAATGGCTCCGATATCGGCGGCAAGAAAATCTGAAACAAATTTCAACATCATCCCAAGATACTCAAGTCTGTTCCAGACATTTTCATTGTGCTGAGTGTCTAAATTAAGTTTGATGGTGTTGTGCCCTAAAGTGAAGGTCTGCCAAAATCTAAACACCCAACAATGCACTGCGTAGTCACGACGCTTCCAAAGCTCTATTAACGTCTAAATGACCACATTGGAAAATCTTGCCCTTGATCCAATATGGCCTCATTCAAGATGGCCGCCATGTTCTGAATCTGGACATAGCCTAAACCAGGGATGAGCAATCCAGGTCCTCGAGGGCCGCAGCCCTGCATGGTTTTACTTTTATCCCTGCTCCAACACACCTGAGTCAGAATCACCTCTTCCAAGTCCTGCAGAAGCCTGATAATCACCCATTCATTCAAATCAGGTGTGTTGGAGCAGAGTAAAAAGTAAAACATGCAGGACTGCGGCCCTCGAGAACCAGAATTGCTGACCCCTGGCCTAAACGATAAGGCCCCTTCAGCCGTTACTTGCTGGGGTATTCAGATTTTTCATTTTCCCTTTTTATTTAAAAAAATTAGGGTGTCCTGCGACTTTTGACTCATCCTGTAGAACTCCAGTTTTTCCCGGATTTAAACATTGCAGGTAAAGAAAATAAACCTAGAATTAGTGAAGATGTTGTTTGAATGATTATAATTTATAGTTGCATGCATTTATAAAAAAAGGTTGTGCAAACTGATTTCTGTTTCACCCTTACCACATAGCTAAAAAAAAGTGACAATATTGACCGTTTTCGTGTAGAGGAGATTCCTGTGGTTCTTCAGGTAACTTGATTTGCTTCCTGCTGTCAGTCGGCACAGATTTCACCGGACGCTTCTGTTTCCACTCACCACTTTCATTTCTGCTTTGTTTATTTATTTATTTATTATTATTATAAATTTTTTTTCCAGCTGCTGCTCTGAATGTTGCACATCTCTTGCAGGTTTAAGGGAGCCGCCTACTTTCTAATTAAAAGCCTCACAGAAGTTTTCTCTCACCGCTTGTGATTCTTTTTTTTTTTTTTTTTCTCTGCGCAGTTGATTTTATTTTGTCGAACCGAAACCCCGCCGTAGCTCGGCCGTTTTTAATTCACTGTTCTTCCTCTGTGTTTAGCAGGGCGCGCCGTGAGCCCCGACCTAGAGATCGCCACGCCGCTGCCTGCCACGTCAGCCTTGGAGGAAATGGCCCTGTACAGCAACAAACGCAAGCTCAGGCAGGGCCGCCGCAGCCTGGAAACCGCCGTGCCCACATAACACACCACCGACGGGAGAACACCAAAAAAAAAAAACACGATGCAACAACAGACTGTGGAGTCGACAGGTTCCTCACTCACTGCAAAGTGTCTGATTTATTCACAAATATATAATCACAGACGATGAAGCCAATAGTTGCCACATGTAGACACTCACTCTTATCTTGCGTGCCAGTCTTGCCTTTATAGTTTGTGGGGAAACTATCAACCACCCCTTAAAGGGTAAGAAAGAGTTAATGTGGTTAGCTAGGATTGATACAGATGTTAGATTATTTTTTCCTTTCTGCTAGAATCAGATCTATTTTAACTTGAGGGTGGTCAGTGTTTTTAGTTGTGGTTTTTCTCTTTGCCATCAGTGATCTCATTTTTAAATAAAAAAGTAAAAGAAGGAAAAAAGAAATGGGTCGTAGTTCTACTAATTTGTTAGAGATTGGAGTGTAAATATTAACTGAGGAGTCAATAACTTGCTACCTTCACTTATTGTGGAAAGATTTTTCCCTCCTTATAAAGCACATTAATTTTTTTTCATTGCCACTGATTTGCTTTTTAAAAACCTAATTTATTGTTTTTACTATTTTATTCAAATTGAAGGCCTTCATTTCTTTACTTTTAACCAATTCTGATTATTTGGACTCGAGGATAACAGAGGTGTATCATAAACCTAATTCTCCAATTATACTACGAGTCCAAAGATTGTTACTGATTATTTACATATCGCTACTTAAATCAGCTTAATATACACCTGTGGTATATTACACCTGTGGGGAGCTGCATTATTAGTTTGGACGTAATAATTGTACAGAACAGGTCAAGAAACAGAAAAAGCTGTTTTCTTTCATCTCAGTTGACTTATTTTTCATGCGTTACATTCTGTACCTACACTGGAGACAGCAGCACTGAGCAGCAACAATTGGGAATAGACATATTTTGGGAACATGAACTTTCAGCTTCTTTAATTAACGGTACTTACTCTGCTAAGGGTCTTATTTTTATTTTGTTTTTATTTTTAATCAATGTGAATCCTTCTGGTTCTTATCTAAAGGAGGTAAACCACAGTGATGTGAAGGTAGCAGGTGTTTTATTTTTTACTGTTTATGGTTAATTTAAATCTGATGCCACTGAAAAAATCATTTATTGTGTGAATAATGTACATTAACTGAAAAGAGATGGAGGTCTGGGTTTGAAACTGAGCCTGTCTGGATGGTCAGAGCGTCCGTGTCGGGCTCGGCGTCGGGACTCGGGACGCTGTCTTCTTGTATATTGGTTTGTTTATGAGGAGAGCTCTGAGAGGCAGAACCAATCAGAAATCCCTCTGAAGACGTGGATCACGCTCAGCTGGTTTGTTTTCTGCATCTCATGGGTGTTTCTGCAGAATCACAGCGTCGTAGCATTTTCTGTTGATTTAACGTAGGCGTGTCTTCTAACTTCTCATGTTGCTGTCACTGACTGAAATTCAGTTTCATAACATTTGCTGTTTTTTTTTTTTTTACATTTTCTGTAGTAAAATATATTTTCTTCAAATGGGATTCACTACAATTTAGATGCTGTTAATTTTCTTTTTTGTTGTCTTGTGTTTTTCTTTGGGGGCTTTAACTTGCTAATAGTCCGGAGGGTAAAGGGTCAGGAGTCCTAGGGTCAAAGGTTATAGCTCAAACCAGACTGTAACTAGTGAATTTGTACAACCAAAGAAGTCTATTTTGTGGTTCAGGAATAATAAATTTTACTTTTCATTTAAGAAGCTACTTCTTTGTGTCCTGTCTTTTGTTTCTGATTAGTTTTTACAAACTCCAGAACAATTGTTGAAAAAACCCTGGGATAAAAACTGGAAGTGTTTGAAATTATTATTTATTAAAGGGTTGTGTGGATTACTTATGAGCAGTCAGTATCTTACCTGCAGCAGACAATGGTGGAGCAAAGTGAAATTCTGAATCAGGCCAACTTTTTATTGCATAACAAAACTTGAATCCTAAAAATGAAAAATTCAACTAAACTGGAAATTTGCCATGTGGTTCTCCACACTGAGAACATTCGGACTTCTGTCCTCAGCAGTAAGAACAGCTGGGACCAGTTTTAGAAAGCAGGATATGTGAAAATCCTGAGTAAGTTCTGGGGTAATTCTGCATATACTGGGTTTTCAGTTTCAGAAAGCCAGATAACCTTTATCCTGAGTCAACTTACCTCCACAACCAACACATTCTCACTCCCGACTCGTCACATATTTGACGCTTGGTCAGGTACCGCCTGCATCCCAGTTTTGACGCGTCGGGTAACCCCCTCGCATTAGTTATTGACTCCCGCGGCTTTTCCGGGTTCGTGCCACATAGGGTCTTTGGGTTAGGCTCCGTGGTTAATATTAGGAATCAGGATTAATGGTTAGTTTTAGGTACTGGGGTCAGGGACAGGCTGTATAGGGCTAATACAATTTAAATTTAGGCTCTGGGATGGTTAGTTGTCGCACATTCTCTAAACTTTTAAAAATGGTTAATATGAGGGATCAGGGTTAATGGTTAATTTTAGGTACTGGGGTCAGGGATAGGATGTATAGAGCTAATAGACGTTCATTTTAGGGTCTGGAACGGTTGTCATGCATTTCCCACTGTTCTTAAAAAATATGAAAACGCGCTCCTCCTCCTCCAACTCATTTCATCAATAACTAACACGGGGTTACCCGGCGCGTCAAAACTGGAACGCAGACGGTACCTGACCAAGCGTCAAATATGCGACGAGTTGGGAGTGAGAATGGGTTGCCACAACTTACTCTGTGAACCAACCCTGCTGTGTAGAAGGATTACTGGAACAAATCCTGAGTTTGTCTTGTTTTAGCTGAGAGCTGCACCAGGAAATCTCAGACAGGGTGAGTCCTTTTAGATGTTGGAGCGCTAATACTCCGCAGAAATCTACGTGGGGAGAGGGTGAGAAGACCAAACATATTTTTTTGGGAAGACAATAATTTCATGTGTTGAATTCAGCTGAATTATGTAAGTTATTTGTTAAAGGTTGAACATAAGAGCTTATACCTGGACCTTCCTGATTTTACTGTTTTTATATTAAATCTTTATTTGCTGCCATGTCTGTTTGGTACCAGCTGGGCTGCTCCTACACACACATTAAATGCACACACACACTCACTTTTATCCACTTGAATAATTATAAATAAAAGTTTAGATTTATGTAAAATCATAATCATGCATTGACTTGGTCAGCAATTCTCTGCCGCACTAACTCAGGATTGAGTTACCCAGTTGATATCAGCTGTTCTGAAACTGAAAATCCTGAGTATCAGAGGGGTTAGGTTGATTCAGAGTATCTGCCTTCTACCAACCTGCTTTCTGATGTTTGCACACGACTGTTTTGGATAATGGAGCATGATGATGGGAGTTTTAGTTTCAACTCATGGAGAAAACAAGCAAACTTTTTATGGTTCTGTGTAGGCACTGAAATTGTAATTGTTTTTTTTTTATTTTATTTTTTCTCCATCGATTTCTAAAAACTAGTTAGGCTTCTTGACATAATCAAATGTTTAAAACTTTCACTTGAGCCAATAAAGCAACTAAAAGTTTGGTCTTTATAACTGAATCATTCTGAGCTTTGTTAAGGAGGAACAAAGTGGTGATGGCTTTTAATTAAGTTATTTTTTATTACCTCCTTGCTTCTGTTTAAAAGATCATTTGTTTTCCAGCATTTTTCTGTGTTCAGTTTTCACCACGGCCGTTCACAGTCATAAAGAAACCTGTTGGTTCTGAGCAGGAAATCCTGGTTGTTTACATGTTTAGAAGGAAAAATTCTTTCTTTGGATGAGGAAGTGATTTCTAAAATGGTTTGGTTCTATAATTTCTACACTCAGAGGCAGAAAATGAATGTGATAGGGCTTAAAAATAGGTTTTATAAAACAAAAAGACATAAAACCATTTTAAAATGACATTTATCAAGTCCCCTTAAACAACCTTGACTGCAGCAGTTTTAGCACTTTGGTCTCTTCTCCTTCACAGATTCCATGATGTACAAACCCTGAAACCTGAATATTTTATCAGAAAACAAGGTGAATCCTGACGCCTGCTGCTCTGTGAAGCTCAGGGGTCTGATTTATAAAGTTTGCGTACGCACAAAACCAGCCCAGAAACTTGCGTACGCCACTTTTCAAGCAACGGTTGTGATTTATAAAATCCAAACTTGACGTGAAAATGTGCGGACCCTCACGCCAGCTCTGACCCATGCGTACGCTCATTTTGGAGACGGGAAGCTGCGACACAGATGATGAAGAGAGGAACTATAGCCACACTGCGTCATGAACACCATTTAATTTCACGTCATAATTAAACTTAGATTTTGGATCATCTTTATCAGAAGCTTTGTTAACAGTGTTATTTATGCTTCTGCTGCTGAGCCATAAGGGCTTTTGAAAAAAAAAATTAACCTCAAATCTTAAATAAAAGTTCACGCATCTCCATCCGTCTCCTTCCTCTTCAGACGACCCTGGCCCACAGACCGCTCCCCGACAAGAGACATTTCAACAGCATGACAGCAAAAGGTTCCGTTCACAGTTTGGGTACCAGGGCAGGACGCGCCCAATCTCACCAGTGGAGGCTGTGTTTCCTTTTTAAATCCGTATTTCTCACGCGTGCGGGTGTGGAGATGTGTGAGGGGCTGAGGAGCGCAGGCAGGAGGGGGAGGATGGGGAGAAGAGTGGTGAACTTATT
>JARVJO010000165.1:8984921-9012890 GCA_031762555.1 Cynodonichthys magdalenae | reverse complement strand
CTGTGTCCTCTTTGCAAGATAAGCATCATTTTTTCTTTTTCATATCTATTAGATTACATTTATCCCAACAGTTACTTTTGAGTATAGTTCTAAATATAATCAAGTTTAACACAAAACAGCCACAACATCCCGTTGTTGTTAAAACACCTGGTAGAATTGAATTTTGCAGATATTTTATGATAAACACCTGAAGCTGACACACAGAGAACACTTTATGATTCTGGGGGTACCTTTGTTATTATCTGAAGCATATAAATATTTGTCTTTATATTGTTAATATTGTTTAAAGAACTGCCTTCTCCTTTGAAGAGCAAGAGTTTAACATGTGCAAGTTGCACATGTTAAATGTTAATGTGTTTGGAACGTCAACGTTTTCTTAGAAATTTTAGACACTTAAGTCCAGGACAGGTTGGGATGTTCAGTGCAGGAGAAGACTGTGTTCAAGCAGCCTGATCCATCCCCCGTACACCTCAGTACAGTCCTAAATAAACTAATTTAAAACCGTTAAAAACTAAAAGAATGATTAACCCCATCTTCTGACCCCATTTGAGTATTGAGAGTTTCACAGATTCACATCAGATCTAAACACCATGTTGCATTTAAATGGATTTAATTGAGAAAAAAAAAATCCAAACTGCTTTTGAGAGTAAAATATTAAAATTGTTTCACATATTTGCAAGAAACACATTTCTCTTAATATAGTAAATTTGGTAGATTGTAATGTATAAAAAAAGAGGTTGGTGTAAATAAAACAAGTATGATTGTTAATGGTCATATTAGGAGGTCACTGTTCATGCTCTACATAAAGTTTTTAGGATCCAATGACAAATTGGCTTCCTTTAAATTCATGTTACTGAAACCTGATCCATTTTGTTGCACAACAATGGCAGCTTTTTATAAACAATGTCTGCAAGGGAGTATTATTTCCTTCAGAAGCTGCTAAAAAATAATTTACATACAGCAAAATAAAGTAGCATCTCTACCTTATCTGTAGCGCCTGGAGTCGAAGCCCACTGTAGTCCACTTCTTTTTGCTCAAACTCTTTCCACTCCTCGTCCTCCTATAGGAAAATTAACCCATGCCCATTACTATAATACCTAACAGAGATGTTATTATGCAAAAAGGAAGGAATCCATTTATTAAAAAAATAAAATAACTCTTAAAATAGTTGCACATAACATTCACATGGGGGAAGCATGAAAACTTGCAATAAAATCCCAAAAGGCAACTTAGTCCAGTTATTGTGTATTTAACTTGTATATATGATAAAAAGGAAATTTATATATGTAGTAACTGACAATTCAAATAGAGGAGCAATAGTTTCCAAATATAAATATATAAACACTCAAATTACTGTATGTAAAAGCCCACAATGTTAAAAGGCTTTTAAACAAAACCTGAATCAGAGCATAGATGGGCGTCGTGCTAATTTTTGTACCCGGCCACAAAATGTGCTACTGGTGACCATATGTCAGCTACCCGGCGTTTTACCACATGTCAAGATACACAATACTCATGACATTTATTTATTATAAAGACACAGACTAAAATCAAAGGTGTTAACAGGCACAGATTCAAATCTGGAAACAAAATCGAACACGTCACCGCTATGAGGTTAAAGACGCCAATGGAGCAAAAAGTTACCAAACTTAGCATCGGTTACCTTTTCAATTTGAGCGTCCTGGTTTTCATTTTTCGTGGATTTTTCCTTCTCTTTCTTTATCTTTTTCACCATAACCGACGTCGTGGATCCGGTCGTGGCTGGTTCCTTCCCCTTGACTTTCTCTTTCTTCTTCTTTTTATCCCTCTTGGCAAAGAAATCGTCCAGGCTCTTCTCTGCTGGTTCCGCCATTTTCAACGAGCAACGAGCGTTAGTCAGCTAACTCGGAGCAATGACAAATGAGGAGAATCCGCTCGCGGAGAGTGAGGACAGCTGCTGAAACGACCGGAAGAAAATTGTTTACTTAGTACTGTGATAGTTTAATATTTGTTAGAGCCGGATATTAAAGTGGACGCCCTAGTTCCCCGTCTGAATCGTCGGCTACACTGTCAACCATGCCATGCAGGGGATAGGATATTTGACAAACCTGCACTGTTGCCCGGAAACACTTCTGCTCTGAACCGGAAGTGTTAGTAGCTATAAATTCGTACCATTTCCCCGTCAAAATAAACGTCTATTTAATGTCCAGGGATGTTCAGATTATATTTGTGACTGCAAAGATTCATCAACAAGCAGCAAAAATATTGAACAGGCAAATGATAGGAATCACCGAGTGACTTTTTTTCATTGAAAAAATGATCTCAACCATGTTTTACAATCAAGCATATATGGGTGTGATGATTTTATTGTTACTAATTTGAACCTCCAAATTAAATGACTTCAAATGTTTGGATGCTGTTATAGATTGCCAGCCTAAATCTTAGTCTTCTTAAATGTCAAAAATTAACTGATTTCCTCTAACAAAATCATATTTCTTAATTTAGATTTAAAGTCTAACTAGACTGCAAACTAGTCAGAAGTTTGGTTGCATGTTTTGATATCTGACATTGTTTTAAGTACTGTACAACACCATGCTAAATAATTATACAAATAAATGAGACCTAAAAGAATATTCTAGAATTTAATTGTGAATTAATGTAATATTTCTAAGGTAAAAAGTTTTTTTGTGCTATGTGAAGATCAAACTCTGGAGGCCTGTGGTAGCTTGGTGGTTACAAGGCTAGACCAAATCTTTCAAAAAGAAAAGTGATATTCAAATATGAAAGTTTAAATAACTCTTAAATATCATTGGATCAAACAAAATGATCAATGGAGTAACACACAATAGGCCGCTTTGAAATTTAGCCATCAATAACAGGTTTAAACTTGGATCAGATTCTTAAAAATTGACTTGAAACAAATATTTTTGAACCAAAGATGCAACAAATTAATACATCTAGACATCAGAAGAGAAGTTGGCTTGTATCAGTCTGAAGCAGGCCTACAAGTCTGAAAGTAACTTAATCCTCTCCTCAGCAGTAAACAGATTATTTACCTGCTGTCAGATTCCAGGAGACGAGCCTGACTTGAGCAAACGCAGCAGTTGTGCACAAAGAGAAAACTCCAGCTCTGCATCAATGGATGTGCTGCAGTCGGCAAGACTGTTAGTGTTGCTTTGTTACCTATAGTAAATATAAGCCCTAACATTATCTGCTTAATGCTCCTTTAGAACCTTTTGTGAAAATTCAGCTGAAATTTGAGAAAATCTCAGTTAATTAAGTCGAACTCAGACAAACAACGACAAGCAAGTTTTTTTTTCTCCGTTTTATTGCTCAGCAGTAAAAAGTACAGTGTATACTACAGTACAAAAAAATAACATCATGTACACTGCTTCACTGAACATTTCGTCAAATATTCATGTTTTGAGCGTGCAAAATAACAAGCCCAGCAGTGAGCATCCGATGCAAGAGATATAATGTTTAGCCGTGTCGTTCAACATCAGGACGACGCCTCGCAGCAAAATCTTTAGCAACAACAGAGACAGGCAGCATTGATTATTGAATTAAACTGCAGCAATGTAAAGTGAAACGTAATAGTAGGACCACAGGTTCAGTAATGAAACAAAATATTCAATCACTTGTTCTTATTTTCTTTACTTCAAACCACCTATCCATGTGCTCACAGTAAATATTCAACATCCATTATTAGTCTCAGTGTTTTATTGGTCATTACAGTCTAACACAGTGACTAGTTCACAATCATTCAAAACACATTGATGGAGTGGGATGATTACAGTAGTGAGGTTGGTCCATTTGTCTCCTACAGTGGTGAGAAACTCCCTCCCACCGGTACGCAACCAGAAGCCACTCCACGACATAGACGAGTGACAGACGTGCGTCTGGCACACACAAGAACAGACACACAACAAGAAACAGACCAAACTGAGCTGAAAGGGACACAAAGTCCTGTTTGACTTAAAGTAACCACGAGATTCGGTTAAGGGGACGATCACACTGATCAGGCACTCAGGACACTCACTGTCCCCTCACACACACACACACACACAGATATATAAAGGGCCAACATAAAAAATTAAGACATCTATGTGGTCCCTACTCCGAGAAGCTGGTGACACAATCAGGGGGGAAATCATTTTAAATCAACATCTCCTTCATGTCCAAATATTCTGGTCAAATCAGTCAATATAATCTGGGCCTGAATTTATCAAACTACCACATCAGTTTTATTTCCATCCATCCATTTTTTTCCACTTATCTGGGGTCGGGTCACGGGGGCAGCAGCCTAAGCAGAGAGACCCAGATTTCCCTCTCCCCAGCCACTTAGACCAGCTCCTCTGGGGGAATCCCAAGGCGTTCCCAGGCCAGCAGAGAAACATAGTCCCTCCAGCATGTCCTGGGCCTTCCTCTGGGTCTCCTCCCAGTGGGACGTGCCCTGAACACCTCACCAGGGAGGCGTCCAGGAGGCATCCTAACCAGATGCCCGAGCCACCTCAACTGGCTCCTCTCAACGTGGAGGATCAGCGGCTCTACTCTGAGTCCCTCCCAGATGATCAAGCTTTTCACCCTATCTCTAAGGGAGAGCCCAGACACCCTGCGGAGGAAACTCATTTCGGCCGCTTGTATCAACGATCTTGTTCTTTCTGTCACTACCCAAAGCTCGTGACCATAGATGAGGGATGGAACGTAGATCTTCTGGCTCAGCTCTCTCTTCACCACGGCGGACCGGTACAGCACCTGCATCACTGCAGATGCAGCACCAATCTGTCTATCAATCTCCCTCTCCATTCTTCCCTCATTCGTGAACAAGACCCCGAGATACTTAAACTCCTCTACTTGGGGCAGGACCACTTCCCCGACCCGGAGGAGGTACTCTACACTTTTCTGGTTCAAGACAGCGGTCTCAGATTTCGAGGTACTGATCCTCATCCCGGCTGCTGTCCATAAAAGTTATGAACAGATATAGTGACGAAGTACAACCTTGGCAGAGTCCAACTCTCACTGGAAACAAGCCAGACTTACTGTCGGCAATGCGGACCAAGCTTTGACATCGGTCTTACAGGGACCTAACAGCCCGTATCAAAGAACTTTGGTACCCCATACTCCCAGTTTTACTTGTCACCTTTTTAATCTTATGTACCATCATTATATAAAAAATATACTTTTGGTTGACTTTACTTTTTAGGACTGAACAGATAGAATGTATTCTTTCTTTCTTTTGTATTACCTTATAACTGAGAATAACACTCAGGGGGGAGAAGGACAGCTGTGTTCGCTGTGTGATCTCTGTCTTCTCAGACCATCTCCTAGTGGCAACTCTTAACTTCTTAAGAGACCTCTGGAGAAGTCTTAACTTTTCAGGAGAATAAGACTGATTCTTAGACTTAAGAGTTTTGATAACTTGCTTTTACAGTTAAGCTTGAGAGTAGGAGAAAATCTAAGAAATTTTCAGCACTTAAGTCTAAACTTCTACTTTAAGAAGTTTGATAAAAACAGGCCCTGAACTACCCCTTTACAGATTAACTCTTTATCTGCCTTTATTTTTAGGTAGACCTTGGCTTATTTTTGGGACATTTCCTTATAAATCCCTCCTGTAAATCTGACAAACACAGGCCCAGATTTGACTATATATACTAGATATTAAATATATATATATATTTATATATATATGTTTGCACAGATCTCTGTTTCCCCCTTGCCATAAATATGTTGGTGCTATATTCAAGTTCAACAGGCTTTTTGTATTTTGGGATTGATTTTAAAAGAAAAGAATAATACAAAGAACAGCTTTAAGGGTTTATAGCACTCTTTTTTTCTCTTTCTCTAAAGCAGATTTCATGTGGCAACGTCCACAGTGCAATTACTATTAAGCCACTGTAATGCAACAAAACCCACATATACTCTGTTTTATATAAAGACAATAGAAACCTTTATCACAATTAAGCTTTTTGTAGAAAATGTACATCAGAAAAATATGCAGGTGCATCCTCATTGTAAATAATGTCTGTATTTTTATTTTATTTTTTCTACGTCGCTCTTCATTCTGGTTGTGTTGGTTATACACAGTATAAAGTCAAAGTCTGTGAATATTTACCGCACGTTTTATAAAACCATAGCAGGAGGAGGAGGATCTGTCTCATATGACAGAGGCTTTGTCTCTGTTGATGAAGAGGGTCTCCTGGCAGAACGGATTAACAAGGACCACACTGCTGCCGCTGTAGTCTCCATTAGGGGGTAGACAGGTTTCAAGCTCCTGCAGATCCACACACACACACACACACAAACACACACAGGGAGAAAAACGGAGAAAAGAAAAATCAGTGTATGTGCCTGAAAAATAGCTGATTACAACTGGGAGCTCAACATTAAGATACACTGCAGTCGTCTACCTACTCTATGAGGAGACAGGAAGAGAGCAGGGGAAAATAAGGAGTCATTGCTTTCCATTGTTTCTTTTTTTATTAGAATCTGGAAAAACTACAATCTGACAAAGCTTTTTGAACAGAAAAACAAAAGAAAGAGGAAGGGAAATTGAAAACGCTTAAGTGGGGAAAAAAGGAGAGATGACTCAGAAGGAAGCAGCAGAAGAGATGAAGGAGGGGGGCTGATGGTGAGTCAGCAGTAATGAAGTGATGCTGGAAGGAAAGAAGGAAGGAAAGAGGGGAAGGAGGGAGGTGTGAAAAAGCCCTAAAATGATTTGTTTTTCAGCAGGAATGAGGCTGTTTCATCAGTGAGGCCTAATCTAATCAAACCAATGCCCTGGTTTGGATTTATGATGGGGTCTCCCACAGAGCACCGCCATTTACCTACAACACCAGAAGGGTGGGGGTGTGGGAGTGTGTGTGTGGGGGCGGGGGGACATTATGATTCTGCTCTACTGACACAAGAAGGAGACACCTGAGTTTCACCAAGAGCATCTTATACATGATCCAACCGCATCTTCTCTTCCCTGAAACCCCACAGGAAGCAAAGTGATGCAAAGTGGGCAAATAACAAAATATATAAAAAGAAACAACAAACAGAAAATAGGATTGTTAAAAAAACAACAACATGCAAACAAAACAAGCAGCAATAAAAGAGAGGATTAGAATTTAAAACTTGCTCAAAGGAGGTTATTTTCCATGACGACCAACAGATGGAGCTCTAATGCACCAAAAACTAAATCGTTTCTCAAGGTGAGAGTGAATTCTGATTTATTCAATGAACTCCTCAAAAAATACAAATACAAATGAAAACATTTCTTCCTACACTTGGTGTTTTACATAAAAAAAATTAATGCAATTAATAAATCTTATTCTTACAAGAAGCTCAGTTATTCAAAATAAATTCTAAGCAGCAAAAGTCTAAAAGTCACAAAAAAAACCAAAGACGTAAGTAAATTTTCTGAATTTTAGATTTAAATAGCAATATCTCATTAGCTGCTTTCAAAATGTAGCTCAATGATCAGAAACAGAATTAGGTTTGTCAAAGTAACTCAAAAATGTTTAATTTTCTTTATAAACCCAAAATATCAATTTTTGATAGAAAAGTTACATTTATTCAAAATAAAATGTAACAATAAGAAATGTAATTTTGTATAATATTTACCAAACAAAAAAACTATGAAAAACAGAAGGATAAACATGAATAGTGAAAAACATATTAAACAGGCAGAATAAAAATAGAAAAAGAAAATTTTTATCATTTCGCAATTTTTATTTTGTGGTCGCTTTGTTTTACAATGACTCAGCTTTTTTTTCCCCTAAATCACTTGTCTCAAAAAGAATAACAGAAAGTGTATAACAAATAACAGTATCTCACAGGGTTCTTTATATTTGAGAATAAAACTTAAACTAAACGGAATCATCCAGAACTCCAAAGGAGCAACTAAATCAAAGAGAATTTCAAGAGTCTGATGTTAAATGTGTTTGTTAACGTTTACTTACTAGTTTCATTGTTACACAGAATATAGGTAAACTGCTGTACAGTTAACACTAGCATTCACCTCAGCAGGCTTTGCTGACAGAGGATGTTGGACCTGGATCCTCTTATTGTTTGCAAACTCATTAGCAGCTTTCTGCTGACTGATAATGAAACAAGTAAACGTCGTGCCACTTCAGACTGCGTAGTGCTGAATGGTTGTAGAGTCGTGATGTGTCAGGAGTTTGTACCTCGCTCTCCAGAGTGTGAATCTCTCGGGGAAGCTCCACAGCGTGTCTGCTGAAGTAGTCCATGGTGATGGCATTATTCCAGTAGCTGAGGTTGTTCTCCTGACTGGTTGACTTCTTCTTCCTTCTCATGCAGAGCACGGTCAACAGCACCGCTTACGGGAGGAGAGTGAAAACGTGGGTTAGTGCTTAAGTTAGAAAGCTGGCATGTTTTTGGTTAAAATACAAGACAAATCCAATAAAATATAGTCAGAAATTTATCCAGGATGTTCCTCTGACTTCAACTGTTACGAGGGAGATTATCGATAACAAAGGAATTTGTATTTCTTTGAACAGCTCAAGCTGCACAGAGCCGTGTTTCGCCTCAGGTGCAACATCTTCACTCAGTTAAAACTCTTCTTGTTGTTAAGACCGGACCCTGAAGCGTTTCTGTCAGCTGTCAAAATGAATCTGAGACAAATTTAGGAGATTACTGTCAAATACACTGATGTAAAGCGACAAGATCACAAATAATCTATATGGTTTTATTTTTGCCAGAGCTATCAAACTCACATAAAAGATTTATTAATTGTTGTAATCCAGATGACCTTCCTAACTTACCCTGAGCTTGAACCCACAGCCTCAGGAAATAATTCTTTAAAACATGTCAAACTCCAGGCCCGTGGGCCTCATCCGTTTGGCCCACCAATAAGGCCCTGCCACATTTTTAATTTTAATTTTTTGCTTAATTTAATATAAAATAGATGGCAATTAATTGTCAACTTTAAAAATATGATTCAACAAAATAAACAATGTTAAACACGTGAAAGATAATATTACTTGTCTGGCAACTGAGCTGTCGGCTTTGAATAATTGTGGCCCCCTGAGCAATTTAGTTGAATAGTCGTGTCTCAAAATACGCTGCTTCAAAGCCAGCATTGACCCTAAACTACATCTCCCATAATGCATGCCAATTATTTTACCCACAAAATGGTGGCACTTTACCACTAGGTGGAGCTGCACAGGGTTCAAAAGTAGCTGACAGCTGATAAAATTCACTGTCAAATCTACATTTAGCTGCATTTTCACTTGCTACTTTTGCTGAAGCTCAGTTGTCCTGGGAAGTGGGAAGTTCCCATTTACAAGTTGTAAATTTGAACTGGAACCTCCCTCTGCAGTGGGAATTCCCTGTCGTACAGTGGGAGAGTTCAAAAATCAAGACAGGTGTTCACCACAACTCAACAGTGAGTAAAACTCACTTACTTTTAATAGTATTTCTGTTATTTATTTCACATTTAGTCAGTTGTACATGTAGTAATTTTTAGTGTTTGTAAGAGGATGTGTTAAAACGTTGTTTCTCTGCAGGAAATACCACATGGAGCTCAGTTATTATTTGTTAGTGGTGCTCAGCTGTAGCAATGAGATGAGAAATGTGACATTTTGTGTTTTTTGTCAAAGTTAATAATGACTGACCCATTAAGGAATCCCACTATGTGGCGATCAGGGAAAATGTGTTTGGCACCCCTGATTTAAAACTTTATAAAATACAAGTAGGAACAAAAAAGGGCATTAAATCCTACATTTATTCATTAGGATGTCCAAAGTTTATGCAATCAAAAAAAATCTAACCGGGACTACTTCTTTAAATAGTAAAAAAAATGTTACAGAACTTTTGTGTTTTCACTTACAAATGGTGGCCACAGGCACACTGATAGCCAGCACCATCCACACCATGTCCATCTTTTTCAAGCAGATGTCTCCTTCGGATGGTAAGCAGTTGACGGTGGAGCACGAGGTGTTCCCAGCTGGTCGGGGGTCGTTGGTTGTTGCTGGAACCTGCACGTTGGGCAAGTTGCCGCTGGCTGTGGAAAGGGTCTCTGAGCTGTTCCCCTGAGCAGACGTCTCCTCGACTGAGCTGCTGTTAGGGAGCAGCCCTGTAGGAGTCGTTAGGTTCCCCTCCTGGTGTCCCATAGATGGGCTGTCTGTGATGTTACCTGTAACAACCTGCCCATCCTCGGTGGCAGCAGCTGTGTTGTTGATTGTTGAATTCTCTGTTTGGAGGCCTGGCTCGGTGGACAGGACTATGTTGGGCTCCGTGGAAGTTACATTTTGGGATGGGCTCGAAAGTGGCGTGAGAGGACCTTCCTTTGACTCTACCAGCAACGGATCAGTGGGGGTCTCGTTCCCAGGATGTGTCTCCCGCAAAGTGATGGTGTGGTGCACGTGCAGTGCTGGCGATCCCACACCTTGCACCCTGAGTTTCAGGCCTTGTGCAGGAACGTCTAAAGAGGAGCGGGTGGCTAGAGAAGAGGGCTGCAGCTGTGGAAGGGTTTGCTTCCTGGGGTCGTTGGGTTCCCACACACTCAGCTTCTGACGCTTTCTGTGGTCTGCGGAGAACTTGTCCCCTCCGTCTGATTCCAGGGGGTTTGGAGCCCCTCTAGCAGCAGAGTCTGCAGTGACATTTGGCAAAACTGTGCTGGAAATTTTAGGTCTGCTGCTGGTCTGGTTACTGCTAGCAATTGGGTTTTGGACTTGAGGTACCCTGACAAATTTTTGAATGTGGGGACCTTGATTTACAAAACCAGATCTGGGCTCTTGGGGTTGAGTCACATGACTATCAGCACTCACAGTGTTTGGGGTGATGGTTTGTGTGTCATGAATGGGACTTGTGTAAAATAGGAGACCAAGATTAGAAAGGATTACGTTTGAGGTTTTTGGACCTTTGGTGGACCATTCCCCACTGCTGGATCCTTCTTGATGTGAGCTCTCTGAGGGAGGTTTGGGGGAAGAGAGGAGGCCATTTTGGGTGGCTTTCATGGAGACAGAGTCCTGGGATGTCTGGCTGTGGTACAGCTCCTGTGCTGACAACAATCCTCCTGGAAGTGCTATAAATGCCAGAACACCTGCAGAAAAAATGAGAAAAATACATTTAAAGAAAAGGTCTTGCTTTAATAAATCTGGAATAACCTATTTCATTCTTATCCTTAGACAATGGTAAATATGCTTTTTGGACTCCTTTGGACCCCAACACACATAGCTGATCATGGTATTCTTCTAAATGACGTTTAGGATCAGCAACAGTATACTGTCCTTCACAAGTTCATTTTCAGTTTAACAAACAGACCTTTGTCTCTAGAAGAGGGACTTCTTCAGCAGCCCATCAGTTGTGGAGTACCTTAAGGGTTTGTTTTGGGCCCAGTTTTATTCACATTGTATATACTTTCATTGGGCAATACCTCTTCCAAATACAACACTTCATCTCATTGATATGCAGATGACACACAAATTTTCATGCTTATGAATCTTGAAGATCCACTCTAAACTGTACTGAGGAGGTAAAATGTTTCAAACGCCTGCTGGACCTTGAAACACTTCAGCTCCTTACAAACACTATAATTAGATTCGCAGGCTAATGCAAAAAAAAAAAAAAGTCCTTTTAACAGTAATTTGATAATTAGATCAACTCTGCGGTAAAATGTTGTGGTGCTTTCTAAACGCTTCATTCAATTTGACTCCTAAGGTTCAATAAATAGATGTTTTATTTTAAAATGCACCTTTTCCTCGTGTCTGCCAGACAAAATGTTCATTTATCTTAAGCATCGTGTTTAGCAGAAGAACGCAGTGCATCAGATAATGCTGAGCCCTCAGGTGTTCAAAAGAGTCATAAAGCCTCGTCTTGAATTCATTATGACTCTCAGCATTTAATCAGCTGAACTGTAGTGTCGCTCACCTGCTTTAATTAAATTCCATTATTAACAACATTATTCACGGGACGAGCTTCTTTGTGTGAACGTGTGCATGTATGAGATGACAGCGGGAGCTGAGAGAAAGTCTTTGGATGTAGATTTTTAACACAGCACATAAATCACACAGAGCCATTCAAACAGAACACAGTTATTAGATTTATACTCTCCTAACAACACTAGAAATAAGAAGCAGCATGTCATATTTTAAAAAATCAGTGTCTATGAATGAATGAACACCTACACTTATTTAAGTTTTACCAACAGCCTTTTCTTGATCTAAAACCAAACATGAGTTAGACCCAACCTGATAAAATTAGCTTTTAAAGACTTATGAACTGACTTCTGACTTTTTCTTACACCAATCTTTTGTCAACGGGGCCTACTTAACATGCTAAAACCATCAGGCAGATTTGCTTTCTCAAGATCAAGCCCATAAAGAGGCTGTGTAGTGACAAGCTATTAGCAGCTGCCTATGGGGATTATCGGTTCTCCTGTGTTATCCAGACAGAATGAAAGCCGTAGGAGGGAGAAGCGTAGAAGATTTTATTAATTTTCCCTCTGCTCTGATCATTTATTGACATTTTCAAACAGAGCTCATGTGACACATTAGCACGGCTCCCACTGTGAGGGTTTATTTGAATTCAGCTCAGAATAAAACATGTATCAAACACACAGCTGCCATCTTCTATAGCTGAATGAAGACTGCGCATTTTTGTCACGAGATGTTGAAAGGTTTGAGGTTACGCCTCAAATCAATGTTCTGCTATTGAAAAATTCCAACCTATAATGCCCATGGATGACACTTGGTCTTTTTTTCACCCACCTTTTGTCACAGTCTGTGTGTTTTGGTTCGTTTGCTTCAGTGGTTTTTTGAGTTTAGTAATTTTATCAATTTTCCATTTCTCTGTGACCTACATTTTCATGTGAGTTTGGATTCTTATCCTCTTGTGTTTCTGTATTTAGATTTCTTTGTAACTCTTGTGTTTATGCCTCCAGTGTCATTTCTATCTCTGCCCTCAGTCAGCTCTCAGTAGTTTTCCGGTTCCCTCTTTCCACCACTTCCTTGGCAGATCATTGTATGATTTCCACACCATCGGCCCTCCATGTCTCCCTGTAACCTTCCTGTGTTTTGTAAGTTTTACTAGTTTTGCTGCCACGTTGTTTTGATTTAATAAAAGTGTAGGAAAAATCGTATTCAGTAGATTTGCAAGATCCGAAGAAGTTTGCAGAAAACCAGTTAATTCTCTTCTAAAAATCTTTATTCCAAAATCTGACCCCATTAAATGCCCACAGGCAGCAGCAGGCTTGAGAGTGAAAAAGGCGTTGGGTCTTATCAGAACCAAAATAATAATCTCTCTCAAGCAGCGTCTGTCCCAGTCTGCTCTAAGAGAAAACTACACAATATAAAGAAACATCACTCCAGTAAAGTAACATGTACATCTGACTTCCTGGTTATACCACCGGAGGCGGTACCTTTTATATCAGACATAAACAACTTACAGACAGGAAAGGCCCTATATTGATAAGACACACTGACTCTCTTCCTCTGTTTAAAGTTTATGGATGAAAATACAAGACTGGATCTAAAATTCAGTTAAACAGTCATAAAATTGTATTCAAAAGTATTTTAGATATAAGTCCTTTGTGTCAGCCTGGCTGCATTTTTGGGTTTTACCTCCATGGACTGCGACACCTTTTTAAAACCTAGTCGTGCCACCACATGGCAGCAGCGCTACCCTGCACTTGCAGAGTGTCCCTCAGTGCAGAGAACCCCTCAAATTTTACTTAAGAACATAAGATGTGGACCCGGTAAACTAACAGAATGTTTGGGTCTTGGCTGGTCAGAGCTGTTACGATGTCCAAAGGGGAATTACAAGTGGGTGGTCGTGATGTTATGGCAGATTTGTGTAGAACCCTATTTCTAACATAGCCTATTGATTGTAAAAATAAAATAAAATAAAAACTCTTTACTATTGCAGCGCTGCCTGAAAGTCTAAAGTTTATGACCATTTAGTGACTTTCTTTTTCTTTTGACATTTTTCCTTCATACTGCCTTCAAAATACGATTGTTTAGTTTGACTTACATGTTAAATTTACGACATAAACCACTACTGGCTTACTTGAAGGTGAGGGCTGGTGTCAAAATGATCAAATCAGCGACGCATTAGATTGTCTTTATGACTCCTCAGATCCACCCATGATTTTCTGAATTTGAACTGCATTTTTTACAAGCAAACAAGTTTAAAATTAAAAACAGCATCATCACTATCCATTTAAAAAGTTGTAGATAGAAGAAATATTAAATTTGTTTGCAGTTTTTCGTTTAGAGCAGCAGGATGTTAATATGTTGCAGTGATGTTTATATTATTGGATGTAATAGAGACCGGTGCATTCTGGTAACGACACTGTGGTTCACTGAAGCTTTTCTGGTATTTTTCAGACAACGGCACTGAGAGAATGCTTCTCACATACTTGGCTTATTGTTCTCTTTGATGTTTTGACAGAATAAATAAAATAAAACCATCCCAGCCTGATCTTTAAATAAAATAATTTATGTAAGGCAACCACGCTTGATTGAAAAGTATTTATTTTAAAATATACCACAGGGTCTCAAGCCACTGACCTGAACATTTTGGCTATCTATTCACTATACTGCTCTATCAGTAACTATGGAAACCAAGTTTCCATTTTTAAAAGGAACAGGAAAAAGAGAGAAGAGGTGAGAGGATTAATCGGTTGGATATGTGGAACCAGAAGGGAACAGAATTCATAACCAAAATCAGCCAAAGCAACTGTCAGAAGTAGTGATATCTAATTTCTCCACCACAGGAAACCTTCATCCTTCTTCTGTGTTCTTTAAATTCTCACAGCAGAAATCCCCAAACAAATTTAGCTTTTGAATCGTTATTCGTATTCCTCAACCACACAAACCTACAGATGGAGGGTCAGGGCAATGTCTTCTGTTTATCGAGTCTTTTCACACGTCTGATTGACGGAGCAAATGACAGACCTATTCCTGCAGAGGCAAAACCACAAAACCACTGAAGATTCATGATTTCTCATTTGTTCCTGACAGGATCCTCAGACAAGGGGAATAAAACCATAAAATCAAACTTTATATGTTTCGGCTGATCCAGGATTAACTAAAACATAAAAACCAAGACTTTGTGAGATTTCACAAATCAAACAAACAATATGCTGAGAAAAAAAAAAGATAAAATGAGGCTCTAAGTATATATACTTACTTATTTATAGAATAAATGATATACAGTATATGACAATCTAAGATATCAAATGGTGCCTTAATGTGAACAAGCATGACTAACTGATTCTTGCCCAAACTACACATT
Organism: Cynodonichthys magdalenae; assembly: GCA_031762555.1. Taxonomy (NCBI): domain Eukaryota; kingdom Metazoa; phylum Chordata; class Actinopteri; order Cyprinodontiformes; family Rivulidae; genus Cynodonichthys; species Cynodonichthys magdalenae. The sequence goes on along the minus strand of JARVJO010000165.1, from coordinate 8,997,671 downwards.
AAAGGATGTTTGTATGTCATTCAATCAGACACCTAAATAAACTACTTTCTTTCTATTTTCACTTATAGTCATGTTAGATCTGATCAGTCTAAATGCTTTCAATATTCTGATTTGTCCAGGTGATTCAACACTTTGCATAAATCAGGAGATTTCAATTTGATCTTCCATCTAAATGCAGATTAATATTCATTTAGTGGAATCATATTTTATTAAAGATCATATCTAAAATGTTAAAAGGGAGAAGCTGATTTTAAAGTTAGCCAATGCTGACAACTGACTGCTCAAAATATTCACAAGACCTGAATGCAAAGTGAGAAATATCCTGGCCTATTAATATTTTATTAGAGGCTGTGTTAGTTTAGATTAGAGGTTTTCAGAAGAATAAAACCATCTTATATACATTTGAAGACATTATGTAGATTTTAACTATCATACACACACAAAATGTATATAAATGACTGAAAGCTTGTAAGATAAGAAGTTATTGTTTTGGCTCCTTGAACCATTTTTCCCAAACTTTTCAGTGACCCCAAATATTGCTGGATTAATGTTTATAAACTTTGCTAATAACCTTACTAAACAAGAGCATAATGACAATGCAAACTGTTTCACCCCTAAAATACATTTTTAAAAATATTTATGATTGTTTTTATTGTTTGCATTAACTGTCAAAATAATCTCTCAGCAAATTGTTTACATTTAATTTGATTTCTGGAGATCACCCATATTTTTTTTAACACTTTTTAAATTAACATTTTAGGTACAAAACAGTATTTCTTCCCTGCCCAGTTTAGCATGTACTGAGGGTAGAAACAGAAGGGTGATACTATTTCTGCACTCTGCCACACTTTGCCTCACATGGGGCCCCATATATGTGGCGAGTTGTTAGGAGAGAAACAAAAAGGGTGAATAAATGTTGGTCAGCAAAGTGACCTGGTGCCCCAACTTGGTAAGTGTAGTGAACAAAAAATGCATCATTAGGAGGCTTAGATCATCCTCGTTGATATTTTATGGCCCACACTGGGATCCCAAAGCCACAGCTCTAAACCGATAAAAACACTGAGAATAAAATATTGTGCAGAATGACCTAAAAGTGCATGTAAATGCAATCAGACCTGGATGGTTCAGTAAAATGAACAGAAGTGAAAAGTTCCTCACAGAAACACCCATTTCAGTTTGATGAATGAGACATGCTTCAAAAAGCCAAACCACTCCTCGCCAATTTTAAGTTTTGTTTGATGAGCCATCATTTCTTAAAGAGGCCAATATTCTTTCTGGACATCAAAGTTTTATTAGGATTTGAGCAGCTTTTCCAAACGTTTTCAGTCCAGTCCCTCAAGATCATTTTCAGCTTTTTGAAGTTTTCAGCTTTTCTCAGCTATAATCTAAAGATCAATAACACATAAAACGTAACTAAAGGAGAGAACCAGTGTTGTGCGTAAACAGAGTCGACTACCAGAGATAAACACACTGCAGTCCTCATGTTCCTTCAACTCAGCTCTTGTGCTCATTCTTGCAGCAAAGGTTCAGATGTTGTGTTCCTGTTGGTGCCGATCAGAGCAGGTAAACACAACTGCAGAATAATTTGTTGTGAGTGAGACTGAATGCAAATTAAATTACTTGACATAGTGCTCAGAACCTTTTTTTTTAACCAACGTAAACAACCTCTTGTACATTACATTCTGTTCTTTTTAACCCACAGCTAACACAGAAGAACAACAACTCACAAAGCCTTATAGAGGCTGTATTTTAAGCACATTTGTGATTAGATGCTGTCATAGACTGCAGGTTTGTTCAAATTTTTTAGGAACAAACCTTTGCCTTGAAAACAGATTGGCACTAGAGTAAATTTAACATTAAACCGAAAACACCAAACACAAAATACTAAAAAAGCAAGTCCTTCAAAATTTAAGTAGCTACCATTTCTGATTATGACAAGCTCTTGTTTTAAACTCTATGCTCCATCAGTTATCAGTTATCACAACATGCTGTTCATAATGAAAACCTGTGCATGAGCATATAAACTGATGATTAAATAAAGTTCATTCTGTAATTTGTTCAAAGAAGTATTTATCTAGTTGATGTCAGGAGATGAAAAACAGGCTGAATGAAGACAGAAAGCCACTTATGGCCTCCAACATGAACTACTGTAACACAAGAAGTGAATTAACAAGAGAAGTGACTGAAAAGACCCAAGAAGCAACCTGAGCTTCATGAACATTCATTATTAAACTGAAGCCCTGGGAAAAAATATGAGGAAAAAATGGATAAGAAGGGGGGAAGAATGGTGATGCTGAATTAGGTGGGAAAGTATGAGGCCAGAGGTGAAGCATCGGTGTAGGTGTTTCATCAAACGTGGACAAAAACAGAAAGTGGCTGGATCAGAGAGAGGACCACGAACAGGACATCTGAGGAAAATAAGGTGTTAAAGAGAGGAGAATGTAGGAGGGACACTGTAAAACATTTAGATAAGCGTCTGAATATTTGTAAATGAGCACATTTCAGTGGTGAAACTGAGCTGAACCTCTTTGTCCTTCCTGTACAAGCTTCACGTACAGGAAGCTGTTATCATACTCCACCCAACCTGTTTCCCCCACTATCTCTACTACCCAGCTGATCATCTAAAAATAGCAGACACTAATATAAAAGAAAAAAAAACAATGTCCAACATAAATTACTGTCTGATTATGTCCTCATTTGTGTGACTTTTGGCTTCAGCTTGTTTTGCATTATGCTCTCACAAGATGAATGGGGTAAGGGGGGGGGGGGCAATTTATGCACGAAACCTGCTGAATTAGATGATTTTGAATGCAGCGGAAGCCGTTGACATTCGTCTGAGTCCTCCGTTGATGCTGTCTGGGACACTGATAAATCACAGAGCAAAGCAGGATCCTGCGCGCTGATCCAAGGAAAGACCACGTCCCACCAATCATTCACCATTAGACTCAATGTCACGCGCCAGAATGGTGGTCGCTCCATCTGAAATGTGAACTGCTGGAATGGTAGCGAACACGTTTACCATTTACAGCCATCCGTTTCTTTTCTTACATTTTGTAAAGCGGGATAAAAAAATGTTCGGAGCAACAGAATAGTTGGGACGCAGTGAATCACGCATCTCCCAGCTTTATCAATCACGCTTAAGCTCTTTGTGTGGTGGGGTATGCCGGCTATCAGTGCTTATGCACTTTCCTGGCAGCATGTTCAGTCCTGAGGGGCGGCTACTTGCCGAGGAGGCTGAGATATTTATCTCATTTTTCAAGGGTCACCCCACGCTACACACAGCTCCTCCAAAAACCTGCCTATGAGGCTAGAATGGAGATGGTTGTGCTGCGTCATCAACGGGCCAACCAACACTGGCTCAAACGAAGAGGCCCAAAAATAGGAGCTGGAATCTCATCCATCAGTGTGATGGTTCATCTTTGATTCTGCACTGCTGCTGCTCTGTCATCCCTACTCAGCAGCGTGGCAGAAAATAACATTATTGGAGGAGGAGGAAGCAAAACATAGCTACGGAGAGATTGTGGCCAAGCTGGCATGTCAGAAAGGGAAAACTCTAAAACTGAGATTAAAGATTTGACAAGTCAGCTTTAATCCCCATGATGTTTAAATACTTATAATTTTAAATAATATTATTATTATTATTATTATTTTAGGTTAATTAAATAAATTAAATACAAGATTTACTTGAAGAGGTTTTAAAGAATTTCTCCAAAGTCAAATAACAGCTTGAGAAGTTTTATTTGTTATTTACACGAGGAATTAAAGTTTTACAGATATTTTAAAATACAACATAAGACATATGATTGATTATTGTTACCTTGTACATGTAGCATAATCAGATGGAAAATAGCACAGGATCATATTGAACTTCATACTTTTTTATCTATTACTTATTTCTCATAGGTTCATAACTCAAGGATAGTCTAAAGGAACTTTTAAATCTATACATATTGATGTAATACTGTTGAATATGGACTTACAACAATGATAACCTGCAGGAAACATGCAAACAAGCTCAGGCTACTGATCTTAAAACTAATGTTTGAAAAAGAATGCTTATAATTGACTAACTTTTCTTTTTGCTTAATAGTTAAGCTAGGCAATTAGCTGAACACAATGGTTCATGTTCAACAGGTAACTATAGCTAATAATTTGCCAACATTTGTTTTTCATTGGAAAATAAATATGTTAGATGATGTTCATCAGCATATTTGTTTAGGAAACAAGGAAGGAAATGAAATGCTATTAATTCATCTTTTAAAAAAAAATATTCCCGTACATTTATTTTAAAGATGCTGAAAAAAACATTTGTTTTCCCATGATATAGTTTGTTGCAGAAAGTCAATGTAAAGTAAATGTGTTATCTTTACTAAACCCAGTTGAGTGGAATCAATTGAAATTAAATCCACTACATCTGTGTCTGTGAGTGAAGTTCAGGGACTTCCAGGATCTGCGGTTCTGTCCTCTGGCTCTGGGTCAGACTCTGGCTCCAACATGTAAGATTGGAAGGACAAGTCTTCTCTTGTTGACATCTTTTAAATAATTTGTAAATAAAAAATTCTGCTAGAAGCGAGATGTGAAAAAGGAGAATTTAAAAGCATGATATGTCTCCTTTAAAGACCAAAAGGTATTATCATCCAAGTCAAAGTCCTCTTGAGGAAGACGCAAATGTAGCATACCCCATATCAGTCAAGCTGCTGTTTAATAAAAATAACATTAATAACTACATGATTAGATGTAAATGTAAAACAACTACATTTTTATATGTCAGTAATATTTTAAAATCTCATGAAAAATGCATGCAGATCTGCTGGTTCAGGAGCGCAGGGCACTGAACTACAGGCGGTAATTAAACATGTCCTTGTCTGCGCTCAGCCGACTCTCCACTGACCACATTTTGCCTCGTTTATGCTGATCACAACCACTCCTCAATATCAAAGAAACCTCTGAGGGGGGACATTACAAATCCTCTGGGGCCAGAGGAGAAGACTTTATCTACAGAGCTCATCAGAATATCAATGAATCAATGTCAAATCATGCCAACACCTGTGTGTGCAGCTTTAATACATAAAAAAAATACATTCATGTCACTTTTGAGGAATAAAGCCTGACGGGCCTAAACCAAAGTAACTGTAGATGTTAAATGTGGATCTTTAAAGCTTTGACAAGTAGAAACAAATCAGATCTACCAGCTTCAAGCAGACAAAGTCTTTTATCAGTAGGACACATGTCAGCAAAGTGCTTTAAAGACAGAATTATTAGATCTGGACAGGCTTGTGGCCTTGACTCACTTCAAATGACCCTTTACAATCGGAATCACTATTTTACCACAAGGCTGCTACGACAGAGATGAAAGCACCTTTATGAGCCTTGTCATGTGTCACTTCCTTCACCTGCTACGTTTGCTCCTCTTCTGTGACCGTGCCCACCTAAACGCCTTGTTGTTAGCCTTCATAATCATTTTCAAGTCTCTTCAGCCAGTCTCCCACCAGCTTGTTTCTTTTGTGAAATTAAGAGTCTATTGAAGAAGTGATGCTGTAGTGCAGATTAAGTGCTCAGCGATGACTCACTACGACTCACCCTTCATTTTTTTTTTAATTTACATTTTTTTTAACAAATGCAAAGGGAGGTCTGGGCCTGAAAGCAGCCTAACATGCATGTTTCTGGACTGTGGGAAGAAACCGAAGTACCCGGAGAAAACCCACGCAAACATGAGGAAAATATGCAAACTCCACACAGAAAGACCCCAGGTCCAAACCGGGGACTGAACCAGGACCTTTTTGCTGCGAGGCAACAACTAATCAGTTTGTGCTGCCACAGTGATAATAACTGGTGCAGTGAAGGGCCAGACTTTGAGCAGGAGCCAATCACAGAGAAAGTTTGATTTATTAGTCCGTTTGAAAAAAATTAAAAGATATTCATAAGATTTCATTCTAGTAGAAACAAAATCAATGTGGGTTGTTGTCATCCTAAAACGACTCTACTCTCTAAACTTTCATATGGTTCATGCAAATGTTGACGTACAATCTTGTTCATCACTGTCAACTTCACTTCACATGATTATTCTTACAGAAATATTATTATATCCCTACAGGAAGTATCCCAGGCTAACAGCTAGCAGCTGATGCCGTCGTGTATTGTTTGAGATTGGAATTATTTTTAAATGGCAGCAATTTGTTCTTCTCTCAGCTTGGACAAGCTGTTAGTTCAGTCAGAACTAAACTGTTTCTCCAAACTGAGTTCCTTAAAAAGAGCTATCCACAACAGGTAAGATACTGACTATTTATAACATTTCAATAGAATCCCATTTCAAAACAGCCGAAGGATCATTTTAAGGCTTAAACTTAAATTTAGGTGATACAGCCTTTTAGCTTATTTACAGAAGATGGATTTTAATACAAAAAACAAATGGTTCATCCTTTTTTTCCTCCAGTTAATATTTAAGCATAAAAAATAACACATTTGTGTTTGGTAGATTATTTCTTTGTTGTAACAATGCTTTTTGACAATAAATCTTATGATTGGCACCTGACAGACAGCACCTGGGGGTTTCAGAAGCTCAAAACAAGAGTCAATAACAACAACAAAACAAGCTGTTTGACAGGTTTTCATGTGTGAAACCCACATACTCAGCTCTACTGCTCATCCCACAAATGCATATTCCTTACAAATGTGGCACCATTTAAAAGAGATGTCTTTGCCATCACCATCTACAATAACTCTTTAGTTAAATGAGTTACCACAACATTTAATTTTCCATTGGGATCAATAAAGTATTTTATAATTTGTATTGAGTTGAATTTAATTTCCAACAGTTTCAGACTTATTGTTACAACAAAGAAATAATCTACCAAACATTAATTTCCTGACTTTTTGGGCTAGGTTTTAGAAACAAGAAATGACGTGTAGCGTATTTGTTCAACACAACGTGACACATTTCAGCAAGACATTCAACAGTATGGAAGTTTGATTATGAAGAGGTCAATTATATTTTAGTGGAGCTGAAGAGCAAAAGCTGAACCTTCTTGAGTTCATCTTCATGGAAAGCCTGACACGTTGTCATCCTCGTGCTCCTGGGTGTCTACCATTCTGGGCAGATTGTCCGTCTCGTGGGTGGACACAGTAAGATAGGGGGCACATCCTGTGGACGTCTGGGACTGCTGGAGAGGGCCGGGATGGGCGTGGTGACCGAAAGGCGGAGCGGGAGGGGCAGGGGACTCTACAGATGCAAGCCCGGAGATAAGAGGCAGCATTTCTGGAGCGGGATAATTGGCTTCCTGTTAGAATGCTTTAGGAGCTGTTTGTCAGGTTACAGCAGCTTTGAACGTGTTTATCTGGGAATCAGATTCAAAAACAAGAACAACAAAGAACCCTGGCCGTGTTTACTCGAGTAGCGATTTCGCTGCCGTCACAGCGGCTCCGACAGGAAGGAGAAACGTTAAACAGGAAGCCGTCTGGAATCTGGGCTGCAGTTGGAAACAATTCCCTGCTTCTACAAAATTTGGTGATGGAAACTTTAAAGAGACCAAAAACTCTCTGGATTTCTTAAACCTTTTTATCCTTACTGACACAAATCAAGGTATTTTTAACATTTAAAGAGCTGAAATGCAAACATGCTTTGAACAGGAGGTGTTTGGTTTTAACACAGTGAAAAGTTGTTGGAATGGACATAACGCAGAAGACAAAAGGACAAACCAGAGAAATGTCCCACATTGACATGCGACATCATTCACAATCCCAGTCCCTCCATGAGCAGGCTGAAGTTGTGCAGTCATGTTGTCCTCACAGACAGTGACAGGAGAGAAATGTCTCTATTCTACACAGAAACAGGGTCTCAGGTGGGTTTTGCAGCCTCGGGTAATCTAAAAAGAAAAACTTAATGAAAAAGTGACGTGCCTTAGATGGCCTTTCAGCTGAGAGAAAGTAAGAATTATGGTTTCAAAGTGAGGATTTAGTGGGGAAAACGGAGTCTGGTGGTGATATTTAACTTCATATGAAGCTAATCCACAGTTTTAACTCTTATTTTTTTTCAGATGGAACTTCTGCAGCGTGACTTCACTTCACTTCACCCCTGCAGCAGCTTAAAGCTCTCAGCTCACAGCTGCTCGGGTTTATTGTCTCGGAGGGATTGAAGCAGATTTGTCAGAGACAGCCTGTGGCTCTTTTGCCCCGAGGTGATGTTTGGTGGTGAATACCAGATAGCATCAGCCCGACCAACTCACCGTCCCGGAGTGTGGCAGCTCTCCGGCTGACCTCCATGTTCTATATTCATGTGACATTCTTAGCTGGTCGGCTGCCAGAGATTTGTGATTGTCGTCCCCGGCAGTCGTGAATTTTAACCAACGCAGACCTGACAAGCAGTGAGAGGACGTAGGAGTGAATGTTTCAAATGTAAAGTCTACAAACTGCAGAGGTGGTTTTATAAATCAGAAAAAAAGGTGTATTTTTTTAGGCTCAACATTTTAAGCATGTGTTCTTGTTCTTGTCCAAATTGCTTATTTTATATCATATCAGCTGGTGACTTTCATGTCAGAGTTTTAGACTGAGATCACCTTACATGTAAAAATTCTTGTCAAACTTTGAAAATAATATGTGCAGCATCACAAGATGTCACGCTCAAAGTACGTATGTGTTCAAGATGAGTCTCAGCAACTACTCCCAGACAATATCTGTACAGCTGATTGAGGTAAAGCTGTGTATAATTCGTTCTTTAGTTTTTTTTTGGTTTCAAACCCTAAGCTCAAAAAGAAAACAACAATAGTTTTTTTTCTTCCAATTTTAAAACCTAAATGTAAAACTGAACTAATTAGAAATCCACAGTGTTTGATTTTTGCTTCAGATATCTAAATTCAATATTTTTGTTGTTGTTTTAATATGTGGCGATGATGGAAATTGTTAAAGAAGAAGAGTTTATAGTGACTGGAAGAAGACTGCTTGAAAACAGCAACTATTCATAAAGTATCAGCTGCACTCAACTCTATTCTGCAGGACTTAAAATATTAAAGCAATATTGTTCACAATAAGATCATCAGCTCTCACTGAGACGCATCAACTCCCTCTAAATAAGACAAACATATCCATGGTGAGAAGTGAAAACGTAATACACCATGATTTCTGGTTCTGCCTGAAGGTCCTAAATAATGCACTAACAAAATATAAAGCTTGTCTTTGCATTAACCATTAAAAAATCTTTTTTTATTTGTTGGTTTTCTGATTTAATCTTGAAAAAACAAATTAAAAAAACGCATGATTATTTGATTGTTCTCAATTTATTTTGAAACAGAAAAACTAAAGAACAAACCATACACGGGTTGAGTTGTCATCATTTTTTTTTGTTTGTTTGTTTGTTTTCTCACGTCTGTAAGCTGTGGTGGACACCTGGAATCCAGTTGATTCCAGAGGTTAAACAAAAGTTAAACACGTGCGGGTACACAGATGTTTTTCTATCTTTATAGGGACTTTGCACTGACTTCCATTCATTTTCCAGTCATGTCTAAAGCCTGACCCTTTGTCTAAACTCACACCCCCATTAATGCACACCAGAGTTCTGAACCTCACCCCCAAGCCAAAAACAGTTTTTGAAGGAGAAGTGGATCCTCATAAGTTAGTATACTTTGGAAAAATGGGTAACACACACACTTTGTTCTTCTATCCCCATGGGGACTTTGCATTGACTTCCATTCATTTACCGATGATTTCTGCAGCCTAACCCTGACCATTAACCCTAAAATTAACCTCACAGGTACATACCTGACCCTAAATTAACCTAAACTCAATTCATACCTTGGTCATAAACCTAACCCCTGACCCACAAATGGTATCTCTGTTAATGGGGACTAGGCTTTTGTCCCCATTAGTAACAGTGGGTCCCCACCAGGCTATGTGTATCAGAAAAATGGCCAAAAATAATCCCTACTAGGTAGCAAAAACATGTGTACATACTCACACACACACACACACACACACACAGAAAGACAGGTATAACCGTATAGCCTCACTTTCAGTGGCAGGCAATATTAAGTGTTCACAAAGTCTGTATGTTCTGCTGTTCAGCTCATACAGGTCTAAATATCTAAATATCAAAATTATTTTCAACCTTAATCAATAAACTACAATAAAGGCAGATTGGATCTCAACATCACAATAACAAGAAAACCCTTTTATGACTAAAACAAAACACATTCACACGTTTTAACTTTCTGCATTTCATTGTTTGAGAAGGTTTCAGTCATGAAGTTCATCTGTTTGCTTCACTCGCAGCAGAGCTTTCATCCAATCATCTGCTTCGTACTTTTGAACCAGATGGTTCTTTGTAATAAATCACATCGATACGTCAGCTCGCTCCTTAACAGCATAAAGAGACACAAACTTTTTAATGAGGAGAACCTGGTTTTATTTCAGTGTGATGGATTTTAGGAAGGTTAAGAGAAAAAAAGTTCGTCACTGAAGTAAAGAAAAGTAAAGTTTGAGCAGCATGAATGCGGTGTTAGAAACAAAAGCCTAAATTGAAAAAGTAAAACTGCTTCTCTTTAAATTCATAAGTCTGTGACCTTTTCCCAAAGGGCAGCGGTGTCATCACCGGCTGCCGCTCGACATGTAATCCTGGTAAATGGCAAAGGAGGTTTTTTTTTGCTTTCTATACCGTCAAGAATTCCTTACAATAGCATTTGTCAGGGTTTTTATTTCTGTTTGAAGTTTTCTGTCATCTTACACTCTAATAAGCTTTTTTTTTCTAATTTTAAAACTGTTTTTCTTTTGTTCCTTCTGCTTGTTTTGCTTCCTGCCCTTTAGTTGTGCTTTTTTTTTCTTCCTCTGATTTTCTGCATCTCTGCCTTTTGTTACCACCGTTGTGTATTATGTTCATTATTTCCTTTGGATTCTGTTTCTTTGTATGAATCTTTGCAGACATCCTGCCTGCAGAGTTTTTCTCAGGTTAAGTATTTCAGCATCAAGAAGTTATGATCGAATGTATGAGATTATATTAAGTTTAATAAAATCCCAACTGGGTTGCATCACAACTACGAGAAAACTAGTTCCTAAAGTCATTTCTTGTTTTACTGACAAGTTGTACTTATGAGATATTAAAACTTTGCTGTTCTTTTTTAAATAAAAACAGTGTTTGTATGTACTCACAGATGTTTTTCTTGCATAACAACATGCAGATTACCTGGTCATCTTTATAATTACTAAAGGAGCCTGGTCAGTGTTTGGCTTCACCCCCATCCAATTCCCCAACCCCTGGCCTCTACTCACTCAGCAGCTGGCAGCGCAGGACCTGCAGACTTGTCTTCATGGTATCATGTGATCCGGCTCCTCCTCCACAGTGCTCATGGTTCTCTGCAGGAAAAAAAAGAGAGAGAGAGATACAATGAAACTTTCAGGTCATGAAGCTCTGTCATCATGTCTGCACAGGTTTTTAGCAGAACAACCAGAAAAAGAAAAGTCACACAACAAATAAAATGAACTGTGACTAATTTTATTTAAAAATGTAGAACTGTGGAGTCAAATGGCTTCAAATCTGAACCGACAGCATTATAGGTAGGTGCTTTGCAGCTGCTACACTTTTGTCAGGAAGTACTGATGACTGTTCTTTCAGTTTCAGCCTTCTGCTAAAAGAAGACTCCACAAACCCCTGTTCACACCAGAAAAAAAAAGACGATAATCTGCAATTTGCTTCTCTTTACAAAAAACATCAGGGAAATACCCTTTTTTTGTTCCAAAAGAAATACACATATACACACATACATCCATCCATCTCTATGTATGAGTATGTGTGTGAATAATCTGCTGAGAATGCTACAGAATAAGATGTACTACCACCCTCCAAGAGAAGGACTTCTGTTGCAGATGGGCTCATCTTTTCAGTGCGAGACATGTGAGGATTGACAACAAAAGCTCAAACTACGGGTCTTTTCATAAGGCTTTCCATTTTATAAATGCATCATCCCAGGTTCAGAAACCTTCAATGTGTTTACCTTTTAACGGCTGTAAAGAATACAAGAAATAAATGTGACTGCGAGCACAGCCTGTTTGCTAATAGTAGAAAATAATTCTTCAAATTAAAGAACCAAAACAAAATACAGAAAAGAACCCCAAAGAAACACAAACTGCTTCTTACAACACAAGATAACACAAAATACAATAAAAGCAAAATGACATTTTACAAACACAAAACTTTCCATCACTAACATTGAAATCTGTTGCCGAGGTTTGTTTCCTGATTAATAATTGTCTCTTGGTTCAATTTTTAACTGCTCCTATTAAAGTTTCTGCTTTGGAATTACGTTTTTAGCAAAAATGACATCAACAAAAGAAAAAAAAAATGTAATTAGAAATGAATCAATTATTAATCCACCACTTGCAAGCAGTTGGGAAACAACATTTTTCAAAAAAATAAAATTACAATATAAAGCATATAAAAGATGATAAATGGTGAGTTTTAATAGCCAAGCTGAGTCAGAATATAAATATACATCGACAAGAAACATGATAAGGCAGCTTTTAATGAAACCAGTTAAAACTATAAAACATAAACTCTTACAACACAAAGACCAGCTGTGTAACATTCAGCACTGAGGACTGTTCACATCTGGAACTGAATTTTAGCTTGAGTGATCGGACTGCGTTCAGATAGAACAGTGGTGTCCAAAGTCGGTCCTCAAGGGCCGGTGTTCTGCATGTTTTAGTTGCTGCCCTGGTTCAACACAGCTGAACCTAAGGAGTGCTTAATTAGTGGGCCTCTGCAGACCT
>JARVJO010000165.1:8958698-8970049 GCA_031762555.1 Cynodonichthys magdalenae | reverse complement strand
TTGATTTATTTATTATTTAAAATTGTTAATTGTCTGAAATAAATTTCATTCATTCATTCATTCATTCATTCATTCATTTTCCTGTTTTTTTGGTCTTTTCTTGCACCTCAGGACTGTTGCACGCCACGCAAACCCTCCTGGCTGGATTAGATTTCAGACGGCGCCCTGGGAGTCACGTACCTGGTGACTCTCACCTGCAAATCCCTGTGCAGCCTTTTATTTCTTTTCTCCTGAGAGTTTATGACAGTGACGGAGGCGACATTGGGATGCAGCTCACCCTTGCTGCTGTCTGACTCATAAATATCCCTCCTTCCTTCCCCCATCTTCCACTATGTCCATCTCTTCATCCCGATGTGACCCTCTGACTGAGTGAATGTCTGAGGGAGAGGAGCTCGCTGGTGATGAAGAGCAACGTGAAACGGCAATGTGTCACATCTCACAATAAAACTCTTAAAAACCTTAAAATAGCATTGGTCCAAAGAAGACAAAGAAGGACTCAAGATAAGTTCAATTTGTGATGAAGGATTTGATACTTTTTAGAAACATAGATTTAGTCTACATGTGTTTTATGGACTTGGAGAAGGTGTTCGACCATATTCCTCGAGGTACATTGTGGGGGGTGCTCCGCAAGTATGGAATTGTGGGTCCTCTGTTACGGGCCTTTCAGTCCTTAAACAAGCGGTGCGAGAGTTTGGTTCACATTAAGTAAGTCGGACCCCTTCAGAGTGGGAGTTGGACTCTGCCATGGCTGCCAATTGTCACAGATTCTGTGCACAACTTTTATGAACAGATTTTCTCTGAGCAGTCAGGGGTTGGAGGGACTCTGGTTTGGTGGCCTCAGGATTCCATCACTGCTATTTGTAGATGATGAGGTCCTGTTGACGTCATTGTACCATTATCTTCAGCTCTCGCTGGGATGAGGATCAGCACCTCCAAATCTGAGTCCATGGTCCTCAGTTGGAAAAGGGTGGAATGTCTGGGTTGAGGGTGAGGTTCTGCCTCAAGTGTAGGAGTTCAAGTGTCTTGGGGTTTTGTTCACAAGTAAAGGAAGAATGAAGCGTGAGACTGATCGGAGCAGCTTCCGCAGTATTGTGAACTCTGTACTGGTCTGTTGTGGTGAAGAGGGAGCTGAGCTGTAAGAGGAAGCTCTCTGTTTACAGGTCGATCTACGTTCATAACCTCATCTAAGGTCACAAAATTTGGGTAGTGACCGAAAGAAAAAAAATTGTGGACGAGTTTTATATCATCAGGGTAGCTGGACTCTTTTTTTGAAACAGGGTGAGAAGTTCAGTTACCTGGGAGAGAGACTCAGTAGAGCTGCTGCTCCTCCTTATCCAGAGGAGTCAGTTGAGGTGGTTCATCCTGGACGTCTCCCTAAGGAGGTGTTTTGAGCATGTCCAACTGGGAGGAGACGCCGGGGAAGACCAAGGACAGGATGGAGAGACTATGTCTCTCATCTGGCCTGGAAACACCTTGAAGTCCTCCCAGATGAGATAGAAGAGGTGGCTGGGGAAAGAGAGGTTTGGGCCTCTCTGCTCAAGCTGCTGACCCCGCTACCAGACTCAGTTTGGGCCTCTCTGCTCAAGCTGCTGACCCCGCTACCAGACTCAGAACAAGTGGAAGATAATGGATGGATGGACTCACAAGAAAATGTCTGGAAATATAAAGTAAAGCATTTTCCTTCCGAAGTGGTCCTGAATATAGGCAACTGAATAAATATAAAATCTATTTCTTCATCATATGGTTAACCTTTGATGCTTTACAAGAGTTTATTATATTTTCATGAAAATTCCTTTTTAAACAAGGTAATGTGTACAAAAAGTGCTGATTTCTGGTTCAAGACTGGTTCAAGGAAAGAAGACATCAAAAGGCAAAACAATCATCACCCTTGAGAATAAATAAACACTTTCAACCTTTTTATTTATTTCCAATCTAATATGCATAAAAAAAAAACACAAGGTGTGAGTTTAATCTTTACAGGATGAACCTCTCAAAGCTGCTTCATGCAACCGAACTTGTCAAGCCAAGAGTGAAACTGACATGCAAAGTCCGTGTATCCCACTTTGCCACATTGATTATCTGACCAGCGCCGCTCAATAAGGCCACAGAAGTGGATAACAAGCACGTAATCCTGCACGGAACACGAAGCCAACATCTACACTTAGATTTAAAATATGAGGCTGAACAAGCTTTGATGGCGTATGTAATGTAATCAATCAAAAAATAATAGAGGTTTAGTTTTCTTTGAACTACTGCTTGTCACTCGCCATGCTTTTTATATTAAACTGAAATGAGTTTATTTTGAGTTGTAGTCATTTTGGTCAAGCCTTGAATGAAAAATCTTGGAAGATCATTGCTGCCACGTTAATTTTTCCAGTTTGTTTACAATAAAATTAGGTTTTACTTTGAGCTTCTTGTGTTGAGTCTCCACTCTGGGTCCAACCCTTGTGTCACCTGTGACAGGATGACTCTCAGCTACTACCACACCAAGCTTTAGATCAGTGTCTGTAAACTAGACTGAAACTACCCATCTTCCACCCTTCAATGGAAAACACACTCACTATTCCTGAACTTGTGAAGTGTGACTAAAATACTTTTTTCGAGCTGATTTAGATTGAACTCATTTCGTTTCACTGCAGCTCCTGATCTGATTCCTGCCGGCTCAGAGTTTGCCGAGTGTCAGTCGGATGATGAATTTGTGTTCTCCAGCGTAGACCCAAGCTGAGGATGACAAATTAACTTTGTGGTATTTCACAGCTTTCTTTGATTCCCTCAAGTTGAAAAATGTCAGAAAAGCAGTTCTTGATGTTCTGTCAAGTTCCACCACAGGAAACAGCTCAGAACTCTAGAACTCCATTTCCCACCTGCCTCAGCTTACCTCGCCTTTAATGTCACGCTTTCATCTGAATAAATATCTTTTAGTTATTCTTTTTTCCTACTTCAAACTCAGACTTCATGCATTAAATCCCATGAAGCTAAAAGTATGCTCTTATAAATTCAAAGTTTCAAGTAAGTAAAGTAAAATAAAGAAATGTAGATTAGTGTTTGAATCTGCAGTTAGTAAAGTTGTTATAAATGGATAAAATTATAATGTACAGTTATAAGTTAAGTTGGCCCTGTGATTGACTTGCGACCTGTCCAGGGTGTACCCTGCCCCTCGCACTGTGACAGCTGGATATGGGCACCAGTGACCCCCGTGACCCTTAAAGGAAGAAACGGGTACAGATAATGGATGGATGGAGTTATAAGTTAGTTCCGACCATCAGATCAGTGCAACATATCAATAATCAATCAAATTTACTTTCATAATTTCAGAATAATTTTGTCAACAAGTGTGGCTGACCTTGTTGACTCAGTCTGGGACTTGTGTGGTCATGTCCTTTAAAATCTATAAAAAGTCATCAGTTTAACATTTTTATCAAGACCATCAGCTGTGATGTCAGGACAGGGTGGCCTTTTTTAGCTTTTGTTTATACTTGTTGCTGTTTTTTTCTTATTAATAAAATGACACTTTACTTATATATTTGCAAGTTCATATTTCTCCTAAACACAAAATCTCTAATCACGTCCAAATCTTATAGGTTGATGTTTTTGTCTTTTACCTATTGTTAATGTGGCAATGAAAGGCAGGAAATCATGTAATCATATCTGTGTGTTCTGTTACTCTAAGCTGCTACAGTTTGGTGAAATTAGCAAAAAAATGTATTATGATTACTTGTGGCATTTAGCTGAAAACGTTTAATATGTTGATTAACAGATGACAGTTGCAGTCGTGTGTAGCCGACGTGGTCTCGGTATGCATTTTCTGTTTATCCTCGTTTCTGGTTCATGCCGGTGTTTCAGGTGATTAAACAAATTCATAGGGTTAGCTGCTCCATGCTGCCTTCTACCATTGGTCACACCTGATAATAGTGTGTCACACACAAAAATATGTCATCAAATGGTAATAATTCGAGTCATTTCAAAGTGGAAAAAATAAATTATTGAAAGTTTTACTGATGATTAATTGCACACGATGCAACTTCCAGAGAATACACCAGTTGCCTCCTATCTGTAAAGACCGAGAGAAGTTTATTGTTCAAGTCACACGCTATTGTGTGGCTTCTGTCTGTTATTGCCCGTTGATGCCCTGTCATTGTCCCAAGTCAGAACTTTGTCTTGCAGACCTCTGCGGCTTGCTGGGTATGGTTGGTCAGAATTTTGTGGATGTGTTTGTTTTTTGCAGAATAAGCATGTTTCTACTGCATATTACTTTGCTTAAAACGGTCCAATTCTAGATGCTGATGGAAAGCATTGAGGAGCAGAAACTCTTGGAGGGAGTTAGCAAAGTTGTTGTGTTTGTCTGTTGCAAATGGTGGCGGGCCGAACGGCAGATGCACGATCGGAGTGGAGACCCTGGCAGAATGAATCCAGTTCGTCCACTTTACCTTGCTTTACAGTGGTTGGAGCCCAGCAGTCAAACACAAACATGAATACACACATCCGTTTCTGTGAGAGAATAATGCGAGACGTATGCTACAGTAGGAAGACAGAGGGAGGGATTTTGATGATCCACTGTCACACGTCTTGTTGAAGTCTAAACCAGGCTTTACTGTTTAGTTTTAATTTTCCTAATTACTTTAATGACTTTGATTGGCTATAACTGGATCACTTATTGAAGAAAGATCATAGGTTTGAAATGATTATATCCCGACTTCATTGTGTGCCAGTGAGTCATCATGCCGATGTCAGCTCACAAACAGCCGATCTGTGAAAATAACTGGTGAAAAATTGCTGAGTTACATGTCAAAACTTAAAAACATGTCAAGCTAAGAAGCGGATTCATCATCCATTGCTTAAAAATCAAAAGGCTGACGTAGGAGCAGAGTGACAGCTATTTATTATTCCTGTTTGAATCTTCTGACCTCTGAATTCCCATAAGAAGCTGCTCTGACAGCAGACGAACACATTTACTTCGTTTTCTTCAACAAAACGTTGCTTTTCTGTTCCTCATTGCCCTCAACATTGAACCCAACAAGCATTTTTAAACTGTTATTTTAGGAAAGTCAGAGTGCAGAAAAAGTTTTGATTGGCGTTGCAAATTTGCAGTGTTGGAAGCATTTGTGGGTGGAGGTTAGCACTACATCAGATTTTTTTGTTACAGCAGTAAAGAGGTTGTCCTCGGACTGACAGCCCATCTGCAGCAGGTCGAACACTTATAACACCCCGCTGTCTGTCGGTGGGGGTGATGTCAGACCTGGTGGTGTCAAAAACACATTCTTTGTTGGGATAAAACAGACCAAAACACACAGAGCCAAACCACAAGGCTCAACGGGGCTGAAAGCATATTTCTATACGGCCTTTATCTCCAAGGGCTGAAAAAAATAATAATTTGTTGTATTTTTAGGGAAGCTTTTACATAAAACATTAATATTAATTTTATTTTAATTCATGCAAGCTGAGCCAGAGAAAATTGGTGTTTGAAAATACGCCCACATTCACTTTTCTTAAATTATACGTTCCACTTTTTTTTTCAGCTTCTTGATTCAGAGCACAGCAAAAAAGGGAAAATGTTAGATTAAAAGGTTTTCTGCTTCACCATCAAAATTACACAGAATTAGGATAAAAAAATATTAGAAAAACTGAAAAAAAATCACTTCATTGTGAATTTCCCAGGTGCAATGTTTGTTTCTTGTCCACCTCCAAAAGCAAGAGATGATAAAGGGTTTTGCCTCTGTCTATGTGTGCATTTGTTTGGTGTGTGTTGTGTTAGCAAAATATCTGGCGAACCATGGGATGGATTTTACTGAAACTCACAGAAAGTACCGTACGTCTACAAATCTGAGTCACACAAATTCAAGACAGTCAACATTAACAAACACAAGAATACCTATAGCTCAGTCAGTTTTACAGATATTGAGCTAAAGTTTGGTGTGGTAGTAGCTGAGAGTCATCCCCAGCATTTAATCGTCTGTGCTATTTAGCAGTATCTCAATATAATGTCAAGTTCATGCACAAAAAAATAAACTTAGATAAAATAAAAACCTAGGAAGCAGACACAATTTAAAAATGTCAGAGATCAAAAGAAACTGATTTATGAACAAAATAAAGTTTTGTTGTGGAAGCATAAAATACTCACAAAGAGAACTCTGGGAAACACAAAGAGGCAAACCAGACTGACATAAGAGTGCAGTGAATCAACACAGAAAAAGAGACAAAGCAGATAATGAAGGGACCCTAACGAATGTAAACGAGAAACACCTGAGGAGAAACATGAGGAACAGGTGAGTGTGGGCGGGGCTAGAGCAGAGACGGACAGGAGAACTAAACTGACACAGGAAATAAAGTAACTCAAAACCCTAAATTTACTGCAGCAGATTGTGTATAATATTGAAAAGTTTGATCTAAACGATTATAATGTTGTCGTTTCTCAACAAGAGATAATTTTAGCTTAAATCTTTTTCAAGCTCATGGCTGGCACCCACAGCTTCAGTCACATTACTGTTTACCACTCTGACTGCCAAAGCAGAAAATGTTTTGAGATCTGGACATTTAATAAAAGCAAACTCTCTTCCTGAAATGTTGAACCGAGACAGACAAGCAAACATCAGAGTTAAAGAACACGACAGAGCAGCAGTACTGAAATGCCAAGGGAGCCGTCAGACAAAATCTGTCTTCCAGCTTCCCAGCAGATATCCCAGTTACCCTCTTACACCGAGCAGGTAAATTGCTAAAGAAAGTCACTAAATCACAGCGAGCAATAACACCAGCCTTGATGTAAACTTTTTGGCTGAAGCTCTATTAGTGCACTGCAGCACACTGCTGCAACATTAAACTGAAGGGGGACCATTTGTCAAAGTGCTTCCCACCGAAGGAAACAGACTGAACTCAGGTGCCCTCTGATCCAGACGAGCTCTACTGAATGAAAGGAGGCTGAAGCATATGAAGAAATGACAGTTTTCAAGCCCTCAGCTGCATGTCTGAATGATATATATCAGCTGAGGTGTCACGCATGAAAAATGAAAGCAATCTGATGTGCTTTAAAGGTGCTACAAAACCATAAAACGACATTTTTCAACGTCTGGGATGGAGCCAGAACTGCTCCAGGTTTCACTAAATGCAAATGATTTAGTCATTGGAAGAGAGAAAGAAAAAAAACATCCTTAATCCCTTTAAACCTAACAGGGTGAAACATTATTTCAACATGCCGGGTGGAGAAAAACAAAAGAATATTTAGGAGGACGCTGTTTGAAGACTCATGGCACTCAAAATGACTGGCAGTCCTGCTGCTGGACAAACTGAATCAACAGTAAAACACTGAAATCTCATCCAGCGATTCGCTGAAACAATAGTTCTCAGTTTTGGGTTGGCAGCCCTCAGGGGGTTTCTGTGTTAATTACACAGATTGTGAGGAGACAAACTAGTCCACAATTAGGAGTTAATGTAGCTGATTGTAAATGAAGTGGAAGAACTCAACTTATGAACCATTTTTTTAATTTTAGAAAGCACAAGAAAATATTTTGCATGTGTGAAGTCATATATTGCTCACACCTAGATTAAGCCAATGTCTCAATGGGTGGTGAGTGTTGGAGACGTTTTTGCGAAAGGACCCCGTCTGGAACCTTTCTCAGTTTAAATTCTGTGAGTCACAAAGTGTGAAAAACAGGAGACATCTTTGTATGGTTTCATAAGTTTGACAAAACCAGAGACAAGAATTGCAGTCAAATTGTGATATAATTACAATGCAACATATAAATTTGACACAATTTTTTACAAGTTTGTAAATCCAACTAGTCGCCTAGTCACAGTCCACTGAACACCAACATCAGGCGTCACTTAAACTAGGGATCCAGACCCCAATAACATCCTATCTGTTAAATCATAACAGAATTAATATGTTTTACCTGTGCACATTTTTCACCTCATCTAGCCTTTACTGTAGTTTCCACAACCTGCCTACAAACAAGTGCAACAAAAACCCACGAGTTATTTAAAAAAGTTGTATCACTCGATCGCTGAAAGAGAAAAAGTAGGAGGAAATTAGAGGCTTTCATTCAGACTGGATGGACGAAAGAATAATTCTTGAAACTTATACACGAGTTAGTCTTTTACTGAAATACAATAATGTGTAATATCTTGAGCATCTTTTACTACTAAGTCTGAGTGCAAATAAGGAAACTGAAGTCATCACAAAGGAAATATCTGCCTCGCTCCAGAACAATAGCATCATTTGGAATTTGAAGGGATGTAAGTGAACAAATATTTGACACTTTCCTGTACACGTACTATCTTGTAATCTATGGAATACGCAAGAACTACCACTTGCAGGAAGTACGAGCCTTTGTCCCATTCAGGAATGTCCATGAGGTAGACACAGCTAAATTGTACTGTACTACAGAATTTGAAATACTAAGGAGGACAACATGTTGTTTCCACAGTGTCCTTTCCTGCGAACTACAGAAACACCCCAGAACCTCCACGACTTGTCTCACTCCACACTCATATCCTTCACTTAACCCCTAGACGCAACCCCCTATTTGGTGACAATGGCAGGAACAAAATGCAGTGAAGAATGTTTTCTGGAGGCATGGAGGGAGTATTGTACCTCGCTTCCTCGAGCAGTGCAGCAGGGGCCGGTAAGAGCCAGGTGGGATGAGTGAACGAGAACAACATCCGTACTGAACGTCCAAGATATCCCGCCAGGCGATTAACACGTGGCCCAAGTCTAAAGAGAAAAAAAAAGACAGAGGAAAAATGTTGTATTGTTCTCCTCCGACTCCATCCCCCACCATTAGCAAGACGGATTAATGCCAGGAGCTGCGAGTATGGAGAGGGTTCGGCTTGCTGTATTCTGACACAATCACACACTGAGTTCTCAGTTTTAATCAGGCTAACATTCGAGGGCACATGCGCTCGACAAGAACACAAGAACAACAACTCTGAAACTGGAGGATTTACTTATGGGTGAGTAGCCCCCAAACAGACAGAAGGCTTAATAAGCCAATTACACCTAGAAAAAAACTGTTTGTGTTGAAGCACGGCCGAGTTTGTGGCTCAGATTGGAGACTGGAGTCTTTTATCCAGACAGGGGTGACCCTTTTTTTTCTTCAGCTACCAGAGGAGAGAGCGGTTATTAAAGAGGCGATGTTTGGTTTGGAGCTAAGCGTGCAACGTTTGATGGAAAGAGGAGCTTTGGCAGCTGCAGCTGTAATGACTTGAGCCCCTCTGCGGCCCTGGGACTGATGTTTACCTGATGACAGAAGATATGACGGCGTGGGGGACTTGACAGTGCTGACATTTTAAAAAGGGAGATCCAACTGAGGCTAGCCCCCGTGGGAAACCTGTCAAAGTGAAAAAGGTGAACAACGGGCTGAGCTGAGACGCGTTATTTGGATTAATACCCGGCAGCTGACTGAACCCTTTGGAACAAACGTTCAGAGATGAAAAGACACGAATAAAGTAGTGGGATCCAAACGTTTGTGCCTGTGTAGGCTTAAAAAAAACTATTTTAAACAAATCCTTTGACAACAACATGAATAAATGTTATTAAAAAGTTCAAATTCAGGGCCTGCACCCTATGAAGGCTGATTATGTCACAATGATGTGAACAAGGCTGTCCAAATTCAAAGGGTCCTTCAATTGCAGCCCATAAATGCCTCCTCCTTTTCCCCCAATTTGAGGGATGTTTCCAGTATATCCTTCTCAACCCACTCTATCCCAAGATGCATTGCTGGCCAACCTGGATATTTATTTTTGCTTGTAATGGTGTATGAAGTGAGAAACCGGAGTACAGTTTTAAATAAAAATCTAGCAGTACAAAGATTTAAAGTTTAAAGCGGTTGTGTTGTTAGAATGTTGTTGTTTGCATAGACATGTTTTTTAATATTATTCTTGTCAGAAATTATTGTAAACAAGCTCGTACGGTGGGTCTCTTTGTTCTTTATGTATTGCCTCTAAGCTAATTTTGTTCATTTTATATTAATATATTAATTATTTTGCTAAATTCAATCTATTTTTAATCTTCATTGCCTGTGTTTGGCGCTTTCATGGTTGCTAGGCGACAGGACGTATGCCGGGGTAAGGGTGGGAATAAAGGTGAAGGTGAGACTGTCCAAATTCACAGCCACTTTCTTCCAGTCTTCGCAGTCGACAACAGACCTGGTCCACGTAGACCGGGTAGCTCGGGTAGCCCGGGTAGCCCGGGTCCTTCGAAGGATGCAGCCCATAAATTTGGACACAACCAGCAATTCACAAATTTTCTAACGTACATCTTTGGTTAGTAATTCTTCTCATGCAATTTCTATAATTCAGCAGTTGTTTGTCCAGCCTCACCTTCGTTTCTAAATATATTCACTTAAAAAAAGAATCAATTCAGTAACATCAAATGCCCAAGTCCAAGATAGAAAGCATACCTAATAGTAATAAGCTTCAGTTTTTCATGGTTCTTTAACAAAATCAAGATGAGCCTATTGATACAATAAAGTCTCAGACATGACTTGATGTGCACACTGAAGTCCAAAAGACCCATTCAGAGCTGGTTAGTTTAGACTTAAGCACCACTTATTTTACAGCTTCTCCATTTTCAAAGAGACTGATTGAGAATGTTGTCGATGACTCAAACCTCTGCAGCGCAGCCGCGAAGATCTTTGAGGACAAAAATAATCATTTGGAAATTAAACCGGGTGGATAATTGCTGCCCCGCTTGCAGCATCCGGCTGCACCGCTGCTGCGAACAATCCAGGCCAATTATTCTGACTCAGGTTAGGGAGCTGAAAAGTATTCCAGCCCCGCTGATGAGTCTTTGTTTCAAAACCCTGACACCACAGAGTGCATGTAGCAGGACTCATGTTGGGTTAGCCACGCCAATGTTTGATGTTACATTAAGTATGATGCAAAGGGGGATTAAGCTTTATGGTGTAACAGGAGCCTTCAGTGAACAGCCTTGTTCCTATAGGTGTTGAGCAACGATGCACAAACAGTGAGTGTAACTATTGCAGGGATTATTCTCAAACATTCATTAATGTCTCTTGTAGATGCCTGGTGCCGACATAATGAAGCAATCAGTGCAGCCACTCAGCTCACTAATTATCAACGCCCACTGGCAACCTCTCACAGAGGGTTGTGTGTTGCAAATTTTCCCAGAAAAAAAAAAAGACGTTTAATTACCAGAAGACAAGGAGCTTTGGTTCAAAACTCATGGTTGAATTAATAAATGAATGAACTGCAGAAGAACAAGTCAGACTCAGCATGGTTTGGATGAGATCTGTGACACTACACACACACTACACACACACGCACACACACATACACACACACACACACACACATGTTTGTTTCTGAACCCCGTGGGGACCTTCCATTGACTTCCATTC
>JARVJO010000165.1:8916300-8944225 GCA_031762555.1 Cynodonichthys magdalenae | reverse complement strand
AAATCTGTATTGTTCGATACAAGAGTGTATTGAACATAACGCACTGTTGGATACGGTTCTATACGGGTACATGTATTGTTGCACCCCTAATATATATATATATATATATTATTTATTTAAAAAAAACGACTAGGACTGAACAGTGGACAATGGGACAATCTGAACATGAACATGAAAAATACTGGGAAGGTGACTGACATGTGGGAATGAAGCTGAAATCTATTACTGAGGAGGACATTGGCCGAAACATGGAAAACAAAACTTAAAACTAGCAGGCAGGACAAGTAACAATATGACAAATGCCTAAAGAACAGAAACACTGAAAAAAATACAAAGCAGGATCACTGAAACAGGGAAAAAAAAAAATCCAAAAATTGTGACAACCACATCAATTTGAGCCCAATATCTGTGAAACTGGTGAATCACAGCCATTTTTATGTTGGCTAAAATTGGTTAGCTGTGGCAGCTTAAGTTCTTAGAGTACCAAATTCTGAAAAAAATGTGAATATTGGATGCATTCAGGAAAAGGCCTACAGTGCGTTTGAGGTGGCATCGTAAAGCATAAAGAACCAAACAAAAACACACGAGAGTGTTAGCAGCTACACGCCACACGTGGGAAATTCTGTTCTCCAGGTGAGCACAGGGCATGCATCACGTACTGTACTGGTTTTTTTTAATGGAACTGAATTTAAGTTAATATTTATGTACAAAATTAGTAAATAATAAGCAAAATAAATGACGTTCTTTATTGTACTGTATTTCCAGCTTCTGCAATATTATGGCGATTACAGCAAATTACTAGAAGTTAGGTTCCATGAAAAAATCAGCAAAGGACTGAATCCAGAAATAAAATAACACAACATTGCGGTGCTTCACTGTCCTTTCAGAGAGTTTCGTTAAAGTACAGAAAGTTTTTCATGCAATATTTTGCTAAAAAACACACACAGACATTTTTATTGCTCACCATTTGGTGGCGGGTGATTAACATTTAACACATTTTGGTCTTGCTTGAAGTGTAGGTTCAGGATCAGAAGCTGGATATTAATTGTTCATAAACTTTCCACAGACCCTCATTTTAATCTCTTTTTAAGGCGTTTTTGCTTGTTTTCCAACCTGGAATCCCTCCTTTAGTTCCTGTGTTCGAACACTCTTTTGTCTTAACTGGAAGTCATTTGGAAAGCAGCGGAGAGTCGTCGTTAAGACTGCGTGGCATTCAGAAAACACAGGAAACAAAACAAGCACACACGCACAAACTCTCCTCTGGTGGCTTATGGGTAAAAATCCTGTTTTGACCGCCTGCTGTTTTGTCAGGCTCAAGGAAAGAAGGCGCTAAGTCCGTCCTGATACACACACCGTTGTTCAGCGCGAGAGGCCCACAGGGGCAGCATTCCACCTCGTGGTGTACCACTCTCCACCAGTCATCCTCACACGCTTAAAACCTGCTAGTTCCATCCTGACCCCGTCCCCTCCGAACACTTTCCCATCAGCTCGGACCTTCAGCAACAACAGTCTCAAACCAGAGTTTCCCTTTTCCTGTAAATTCCCAGATACGCCTGTTCAGCAGAGGCCCACCTCCCTGCATGGGTTAGCTGATACGTTCCGGGTGTTTTTCCATTGTTCATGTTGACCTTTCCTGATAGTGGTGATAAGAGAGCAGCTGGGGAGAATATTCAGCCGCTGTCCGCTGGAAAAGAATATTATGATGATCCTAAAAGGGTGTTGAAGTGACCGACACAAATTTTGACATCTGAATTTGTTGATGACAGCTTGAAGTGTTCTCCTCAAACCCTTGTTGACAAATGTGTTGATGAAGGATCATGGGAGCTCATGTCATGTCTCTAATAAACAACATTTTTGTCTAACAAACTATCCGAAAACATCCAAATAAATTCAGCTAAACAAAACAAGAGTACAGAATTGAAAGTTTAGTCATGACAAAGAGGGTTTTAACCCCAACATTCAGTAAATAACCTCACAAACAAATCTGTCATCCCTTCTTTCTTTATATTTTGCTTCCAAAAAAAGTCAAAGTTTTACTTTGGCTGCTTTTCTATTCATTTTCAGTCCAGGAATCTGATAGTTTTACATTAGCAATGACTAATTATAAATGGCTATTTTATAGGTACTCTGTAGGGTTGGGCAAAACTGTATCATATGCAATTAATCACCAGAGAATCTATCAACAATTAGTGCAATTAGTGCCAGGTGATTATGTATTTTCGTGTTCGATGCACTTTCACTATCAAGCGTGCATGTGAGGCCGTGGCATGTCGTGTTACTAAAGATATGCTGCCACTTCATATTGTGGAAAAGGTGGATTTCAATTCACAGATCAGTATTTTAAGCTGTTAAAATGAAAAAGTTTGTTTGACGATTTGTAGGTCTAATTTTACAACACAGGAAAACTGACTTAGAGTCAAAAACAAAAGTGCAACTGTCATCTATAAATAGTTATCGGCTAAATGCCACAATTAATTGTGATAATTTTATTTTTTTGCCAATATTGCTCAATTCTATTTCTGTCAGAAAGAAGCAATTTGTTTCCATTCCTTTGCTTCAACAATTTCCTTATTTTTTTGAAGGATCAGAGTCAAGGTCTGGACAGAAAATATGTGTAAAAGAAGCTGAAGTTCTTCAGAAAGTCTGGAGAAGTCTCAATGAAGACCACTTCGATGTATGACAAGAAAGCCTTGCTTCTTGGAAGCAAAACATATTTGCTCCATACTGTCAAATCTCTTGATCCTGCACTCTGAATAAGTGGTGACACAGGAGCAGTTTTACATAATATCCCTCTGGATTTACCCAACTGGTCACTGAGCATCGTACACACAGCATTAATCTCCTCATTAGTGGGAAGTGCGTCGCTCATATGTTCCCTAATACTCATTCATGGTATCACAGCGTGTCAGCTCACCCCGAGGAAGCTGTCAGCTACAGATGTCCCCCCCTCCCAATCCTCCTGACCCCACTCCTTCCCCCCACCACAGCCCACATGGCTCTGAAGGACTGCCCCCCCAATCTGAACAAAGGAGTGGGGGTTTATGTGGAGATCAGGCGACGAAACATTCCTGATTCAATATGGGAGGGTGGTCAGCAGGTTCAATTAGTGCACTTTAAAAGTCTTTGAGCCTGGGGTGTACAGGGGGGGTGTTTGATGCAGTTTTAAGAGTTTCTCCCTTTGTCTGCTTTCTTACTTTTCCATGTAACCTGAGCTATAAATCATTGGAAGACATGTTCAAGCTGAAAGACTTGACTTCAAAAACTTTGTGAGGGTTGAAACGTCTGACAGAACTTCTCTTCATAGTCTGATCCTCTCTATAAACTTGTGATTATTAAAGAAACATTCAGGACCTTCTGTTCTGTAACAGAGCAGCATCAACTCTTGTTTCTCCTTCATTATTCAGATGGTTCAACACTGATGCTCTCAGCTGAGCGTGTTGCAGTGAGATGTATTTTTCTGCAGCACTATGATCTGATGCTCGTGTCTGTCACTGCCTGGAAACCCTCACAAAGCTCAGCGTATAATCAGGACTCAGGTGTTTTAGAAGCAGCCGACGCGGAGAGAAAAGGTGAGGGAAACTGGAGGTACTTACCTATGACACAAGGTCCTGTGTAACGTCGAGGTACGCGGTGTATCCGAGACAAACGCGACCGAGAAGCTGCGGTGAGCCTCTTCACAGCGTCCAGGCGCACATGGTGCCCTTACCCGCAGAGAAATGTCAACCCGAGCTCCGGAGCTGCAGCCGCTGGAGGACTAAATAAATGCGCAGGGCGCCTCCCCTCCTTCTTCTCGTTGGGCTCCTGGACATGTGAGCCCACCTTTCCTCCCTCACCGCGCTGACGCCACAAAGCACCGGACGTGGAGCAGCTCTCCTCCTCCTGGTGATGCGCAGCTGAGCGCCTCCGTTACGCGCGCCGCTCGGTGCCTCCCACCTACAGGAAGGGGGGTTTCGTGGCGAGTGGACAGAATTTTAATGAGGGCTGCTGCAGAGTTTCCTCCCAGCTGATGATGGTCGGAGACAGGACCGTGGTGAAACTTGGGTTTTGGGCCCCTTTTCAGACACAGGAGTGACGCAACGATGATCGGGACAATAAAACTCAAGTCCTGGACTCCTGCAGCAGAGGAGAGTGGGGAAGTGGAGGAAGGATCTGGGCATCTCTATGGGACACTTGTTGATAAAACTAGATAACATATTCTTTCACAAGTCCAGTGACACACAGATATCTGACTCCCACAGATTTGTTATGTTCCCATATGGCACAAAGTTGGCTGTCAATGAATCAATTTCACACACACCTGATACACTATATTGCCAAAAGTATTTGTTCACCCATCCAAATCACTGTGCAGCAGTACACAAAGCAATGTCCATAAAGACATGGATGGCAGAGTCTGGTGTGGATGAACTTGACTGGCCTGCACAGAGTCCTGACCTCAACCTGATAGAACACCCTTGGGATGAATTAGAGCAGAGACTGAGCCAGGCCTTCTTGATCTCACAAATGCTCTTCTGGAAGAATGGTCAAACATTTCCATAAACACACTCCTAAACCTTGTGGACAGCCTTCCCAGAAGAGTTGAAGCTGTTCCAGCTGCAAAGGGACCAACGTCATAGTGGATAATGCACACCTGTTTACAGAATCCTTTTCTTCCACTCCAACCTCTCCACCACCATGAACAAGACCTGTCAAAGCCTCCTGCACAAGACTGGAATGGGCTTCAAGACCATCAGAAAGAAACTTAATGAGAATAAGAAAACTGTTGGTGTGATTATTCAGAAATGGAAGAAATAACATGACCATTGGTCACCCTTGCATCTTACTTCAGGACGATCAAAAGAAAGTAGAGGTGCATCAATTGTTGTTTTCCGATCACCAATCTTTAAAAAGTCTGACCTGTCGATTCTGATTCTTTGAATAACTGACATTGTCCAGTGTTAAAAGGTTACAAAACACCTTTAAAGTTGTTTAAATTTTACTTTATTGACAAACATTGAACAATACCATTGAAACAATATAAACTTCTTTTAACTGGACATTAGGTAGTGCTCACAGCAGAGGACAGTGGCTGATTTTCAGACCTTAGCCGATCTTTTCCAACGAAAGAATCACTCATCTCTCAAAATACAGGAAATCAGTGCCGATAAATCAACCAGCTGATTTATTGTTGCACCCATACAAGATCTTGCAAAGATTGCAGGTGATTAATGGTTATTTTATATTTCTTCCATTTACTATTAAATATACTAGTTGCTTGTTACTTTGCTTTTGTTGGTAAATTTTAATGAGTTAGAGATATAATACTAATTCAGGGTATAATGTATTATATTGTAAAATACTGCACATCAGTTTTAAAATCTTTTAATATAGCAAAATCAACCAATCTGTAATATTTAGTTCAGGATGTGAGTGGCAAATTAAATAGCAAAAATAACATTTGTGATTTACTTTAACTTTGGGTTGTGTCGTTTTGAGCAAATGACTTTAACTCACTCTAATATTTGCTTGAAGCCCTATCTGGGACAGGAAGTCACCGGTCCATCGTGTCACGACAGCTCTTCTTCCTGTAATCACCTCTCAGACAAACCCCGAGTCTGAAGGCAGCTGTCAGCTGGTCCTTCTGTCAGCAGGTTAAACCACTTATCTGTCCATATGGGGGGGAGGGGGGACGACTAACCTCAGCTGGCACCCTGACGTGAAACAGCACTTTGTTAAACCACAGAACTTCACCAGCAGGGTAAACAGCATCTGGTGTTTACTGCATGGACAGAGCAACAAACATAAGTGGGTTATAATCACTGAAACAGAAGAACATTCCTGTTTAAATCATCTGAACTTTATCAGATAATAAATCATTCTAATTAGATCTAACAGGAAAAATGTCTTAATATGTGCATTTTTATACTTTTTTTTTGTAACAATGAAAAAGTGAGTAATTTTGTTGAGGTTTAAAGAAAAAAAAAAGCATTTTTGAGTTTTCTTTGAAATATTGTCTCACAAAAATGTTTAAAGTACTTTACAAGGACAATAGATTCAAGTACATCTTGTTGTTGAGAAAATATCTTTGAGACTGCACTGCCCCCTACAGGTCACAGCGTCTCACTGCAGCAAGTTACAAACCATGACTCAACATTTTTCCACTTCATCAATACAGCCTCTAAGCAGCTGCAGTGGTTTGAATAAAAAAAAAAACAGAATTACAAAACAGATGTCACTTTTATTTTATTTTTATACAATACAAAAAAATATATATTTTTTTGTTTTACAATCAGTTTAATTAAACTAAAGATTATATGTTAGGGTTTCAGTTCACTCGGCTCTTTTTCAGCCTGGAGGTGTCTGCTGATGCTTTACGTTTGCGTGACGGCGTGCCCGGATCTTCTTCAGATGCAGCTGCAGTCAGATAGTACAGCTCGATAGGTGGGGTCGGCTCCTTAGGGAGGCGAGATAAAATAAATCTGGTGTCAAATTTACCAGCAAATTTAATGCAGACTCATTAACTCAGTCTTTCAGGGCGTCAATAAACAAGATGTACTGATTTAGAAAGTAAAAATAATACAATTTTAAATGAATATATTCGTTACATAAACTGAAGAACTGTGTTTTTACCTGCATGAGGTAATCCGCGATGTACTCCGGCTTTAAGCACATCACTCCCTGTGCGCTTGCCTCGGTGACGTCCACTTTGAAGTCTCCAGGTTTTAGTCGACTGAAGTCTGCAAACAGATGTGTGGCTTCTTTGTATAACGATGGAGAGGGGCTGGGCAGCACCTGGAGACAAACTACAGGTTAAAAACTGCAGCCATTACAGCAGCTTAGATGTCTAAAAACATACGAAAATATATTTTTTAAATGCATCAAATAAATAAACTTACAACCAATTAATGCCTAAAATTAAATTCTATTAATCACTGCAGAAGTCCCTGTAGTTTGTTCATAAGTGCTTCTTACTTAAAGTAAAATATGTTGTGCAGCTAAGAAAATAAAACACCTTTATGACAGACAGAGCAGATATTTCCTGTTTTAACCTGAGATAAATAATTCAAGTCACTTCAGACTGTTATGATATGAAATGCTTCCTTAGTTAGCAATAAAAAAATAGATAAATAGACTAAGAAGTAAGAGCTACTTACTGAACTTGATTTTATTTAGAAGCCAGACTTGTAACTCTGGTTTCTCTCAGACATCCTTACTCTGGTGTTTATTAAGACGGTAAAAATAGTTGTGAAATATTACTAAGAGCTGTCCAGCCTGAGAAACACCCCCCCCAAAAAAAAAGAACAAAAAGTAAAAAGTTTACTTTGAGGCTGGTTTTAGTGACAGACTTCATCTAACTGTGTGCCATCAACAGGAGGAAAAGACAACATAAAATAAAACTGTCTAATCATATAAAATATAATAAAAACAAAATCTTCAAAACTGATCTGAATATTATTTTTTGACAACCTTTGCTGGTTTTGGCTCATTAACTAAAAACAAACCTTAGCTCTACCAGACTGCAGTAACCGTCTGAAGCCAGATTCTCTGCTCTGGTCGATGTTCAGCATCACAGTCCATCCACTGAAGGCTCCCTGAAAAAACATCCATACATGACGAGGAGTTTTACATTTGGGTCTTTTTCTGATTGGAATATTCAGAAATATAGTTGTGACAGAATCCAAAACTGAACAAATGGTCAAAGATAAATGTAGAGTGACATAAATATGACCCAAAGCTTCATATTTGTACTTATGAAGGAGTCAACAATAAAACATCTGCATATACAACTGTGTATGAAGAAATATAAACAATTAATATATTGTATAAAGAATGCACATTCAGAACTACAAATCTGTTGTCAAAGACATAATGGAGTCCACATCCTGTAAAATAAAACCATAGAAAACTAATTTTCATCATTCACTTCTGTTTGTACACAGTGCATACAGTCATAAATAAAGAACCTTTTAAAAATAAGACTACAGTTTGAAGCACAATCCAAACTTTAGTTTTGCAGCCATTTCTCTCTTTTTTATTTCATTTTCTGACAATTTTCAGAAAAATAATTATTTATTGTAATTTTAAGATTAACACACACATCTCAGTTTTCTTTTTGAAAGACATTTTAAGGATCCCAAAAAATTCTGTCATTTAGGGAAAGTGAATTTCTTATACATGATGACAGAAATGTTCTCTGAAGCAGCTGTGCTGTTTGAGTCTGTGTGTACCTTCTGTTCAGAGCTTCTCTGCAGAGCTTTTCTCCAGCGCATGGCAGCTAATGCCAGTCTCCTTTGTTGGGAGGTGATGGAGGGTAAAGCATCTAGGATGGAGCTGCTGCCCCACTCGTACTCATCCTCCTGATCATAGAAAGAGATGAAAGCAAAGAGAAAATTACAATTCAGCATAAAAACATATGATTTTATATTTATGCTTATGCAATACAACTGCAACCTGCTGCTCTAAATATGGCATAATGACATTGAACTATGAGTTGCTTTTCCCAGATTTAGCATTTCATAACTAAGAATGTTTTTGCCAAGCTGCTGCAGAGTTCTGCCAAACTTACTGAGCTGCAGTTTTTATGCAACATCAGGTAGCTAAAACAAAAATGTAAAAAAAAAATCCTAAACCTTTTTTTTTTTTTGGAGGCATTCCTCAACTCGTAGAGCAACTAATCACAGAGGAGGAACTGCCGTCAGTATCTCACCTGGATAAAGTGGCCCACTGAGCGACAGGCTTCCAGGTAGGAGCGGTGCAGGATCCATTTACCAGCCGCCATCGCTGCCAGATACTTCTCGTTACGCAGAGGACTCCCTACGATGATGTGTGAGCAGCTGGGGTCAAAGGACTGCTTGTCCAGGACGATACCACCTACAGATTGACACAGAACAGGGAAGCTCAGACTAGATAGGAGTCATTTATTCTATTAATGGTTTAAACAGTAATAAATAAACCTAATTAATGTGTTGATAATGACACTGTTGTCAGAAGTCATTATCTATCATTATGGTTCAAGCTTCTCTTTGCAGAAGCACAATGGAACAATCTAAGCTCTGACCTCAGGTCCTCTGTTAGAAGGACTCACCTAGCTCCTCTATGAGCTGACTGTAATCGATGCGCTCCTGAGGGCTGAGTGAGGACAGCTGAAACCTGGGCGGCTGTTTTTCTTCCTTTTTCTCCACCTTAGAGAAATGAAACAACTCTTTATTTGCAGTGGCAAAATTGTTTTAAAAGAAAGTCCAGGAACATGCAGTGGACAGATCAAAACCTGGAACTGCTGATTTGTATCAACACCATGGTTTTCTTCCTCACTTCGATGTTTAATATCGACCCTCACCTGTGGCTCAGGTGCTACTGGAGGTTTGGTGAGAGGAAAGGCGATGCTGGGAGCTTTAGGCGTGAGGACGTCATCTTCTGGCTCCTCTGACAGAGGCGTCATGACCTTCTGACCCATCTGCTGGTTAAAAACCTCGCAGGCTGCTACAATAAGACAGTATTAAGTGACTAATTAAGGTGTATTATATTGGTTGTTGCTGTTTTTACTGTTTATGCAAAGTCTGCAATTCCACTAACTTTCTTCATTATCAAAAAAGCCCTTTTCTCACCTATTAAAAGGCTTGGTTTCAATAAATACAAAACCTTGAGTAACTTACCGATCTCCACCAGCTCTGAATCAGTCATGGAGTCTTTAAGCTGTGAGCCGGACC
Source organism: Cynodonichthys magdalenae (assembly GCA_031762555.1). Lineage (NCBI taxonomy): Eukaryota > Metazoa > Chordata > Actinopteri > Cyprinodontiformes > Rivulidae > Cynodonichthys > Cynodonichthys magdalenae. The sequence goes on along the minus strand of JARVJO010000165.1, from coordinate 8,934,539 downwards.
CTGCAGAGGGAGGGGGTGCAGGTGCGAGCGGTTCTGAGTGCTGAGACGGACTGCCGGGCCACTGTAAATTATCAGCCAGCTTGGCCCTCTCCTCCCTGGCTGTTGGGTCGTCCCAGACTATCTGTTCACTCTGAGACGGTTCTGTGTTTATGTCCAGAGCCGCTTCTCTGGTCAGCCTGGAAAACCAACAAATGGGAGGCGCCAAAATCAATTCTTCCGCACAGTAAGTAACTCGATGCAAACAAAAGTCTGCATTTCACGTGACATTTTAATATGGTTTATAAACTGTATTGTTAAAGCTCATTACATTTGGACTTTAAGGTAAAGTTCCACTTAAATAATTGTTTTTTTCTACCTCAGAGCTTCTAGAGTTCGTCTGCTCCCACTGCGTACGGCTCGACTCCCTTCAGGTGTGTTTGGGCCTGAGCTGGCCCCACCCGATCCCATTCTTGCAAGTCTGAGAGAAGCGCGCCTGCCTGTCGTCATTTTGGTGGCTGACATGATCTCCTGCAGCTGCTTTTGCAGGTTCTCTCTCAATTTCAGAGAATCTGAAACACCAAAATGCTTTTTTTCAAATCAGTGCTCTGGGATGAGTTCACGTTTGGCGGAGTTAACAAACATAGAGGAAAAAAAACAAACAAATATCCAAACCTGTTTTCTCAGTAATATCATTGGTCTCGTCTGGATCGACGTCTCTGTTGCTGACAGCTGCAGTTTCCTCTGCAGCAGTGAGCTCAGACTGACAGAAAAATTACGATTCAATACAGAGGAACAAAAAAATAAAAATAAAATAAAACGCATTTATTTATTTTACATAAAAGCACAAAGACCATAATCCAACTTATTTCCTAACCAAAAACAATATACACGATGTAAAAGATGGTTAATCATAAAATCAGAGCAACATTACCTTGTCGTGCCTTGGTTCAGTGACGTCATGAAGTTGTGTTTGTGTTGGAGGTTGAGGCCTCTGGGAGCTGCTGGGCACCTGGCTCAGCTTTAGGCTCATCTTGGGGTTGTAGGTGAATGGATACAGGGACTCTGGGACACGTCTCTGCTCCTCGGCACACTGCACGAAACACAAAGATCCACTGAATTAAGTAATTATAAAGAAACAACACTTCAAACAATAATCTGTCCAAAATGACCATAATAAAGAAGTTAATCATGATTTCTTGTTATGACAGAATCCATCTGAAAAATCTGTTTTGATCAACTTATTTTCTTTTATTAGTTGTGATAAAAAGGAAAAAAAATATCAGCGGTTATGTGATTTGTTGTGATGTGTTCCATGCTGGAGCTAAAGCTTTAGTTAGTAATAAACGTACAGCTTGCAGCCAGTACTGCGAGACTACGTGCAGCCCCCTCTCCTTCACTCCTTTGTACTCGCGAGAGTTGTCCCCCACTCGACCCTGGTAGATGTAGTGGGTCACTCCATCATCACAAGCCCACCTAAAACAAAACAGATACTTCAGCAGGTTTCAGTGCATCTTTAACAATGTAAATTAACTTTATTTTTATGATCTATTTCATTTAAGAATACTTCTATGTTTAGCAGCTTAAATTCAAGACTAAAACGATGGATTCACATTTTTCAGGATTATTTTTTTAGTCTTTGACTACAAACAAGTTTAAGTTTTTGTTTGAAGTAGTTTTTTTTTTAATAAGGGGCCATTATAAGATTTTTGTTATTCTTTCAGCACCCCTTTCATTCAGTAATAGATTTATTTTTAATGGATTTTTGTTGTTTTTATGAATGAAATAAATGAAAAAAAAATCTAATCTAATTGTTCCTTTTGAAAAAAAAAAAAAAAAAAAAAAAAAAAAAGAAACAAATGAAAAATTTTTTACCAAAAATTAAAAAAAAAAAAAAAAAAAAAAAAAAAAAAAAAAAAAAGAAAGACATGCACAATTTTTTACCAAAAATTTAAGAAACAAAACAGGAATGTGTCTGTATCGGTCATAACATTATGACCACATAATGCTGAAAATGTTTTTTTCTTTGCCAAAACAACAGACCAATCAGGGGCATCATAGAGATCTAGTTTTCCCATAAGAGCATTGTGTTGTACAAAGATGAGCATAATGTAAAAGCATAATGTGTTGAGCATAATGTAATGGGGCTAAATGTATATTGGCACTGAAGTTTTAAGCTTTCTTTTTTGTTTGATCTTAAAATAGTCACATAACATCAAGAGTTCACAGTAAATGACATGAGTTAACATTTTAGTGCCACACATTCAAAACTGAATGCTAACTATTATCTCTTTCTGAGTAATAATTACAATATTTACATTTTAAAATAAAAAAGTATAAAAAGGGGTTTCCATAAAACTATTAGACCTGCAAAATTCTAAATCCAAAATTCATTATTCTGTACAAAACTGATTTGGAAATTCCCTGTAGACTCTTCAACAAAGAAAGGGGGTTGAAGACAGGTTTGCAAAAGAGTGCTGAGTACCTGAAGTCAGCTCCAAGTGAGGCAGCGACGGCATTTAGTTCACTCTGCATTTTACTGAGTTTCTTCCCCACGCAGATCACAACACCAGTCAGAGGGCCGGCCTCCGTTTGTGGAACCTTCAACATAAAAAACGATGATCACTCAGATTAAGTAACAGTCGTGTGCGCCCAGAGCAAGGTCCCTACATGAAACGAAACATTGTTAACATCATGGCTGTGATGTAGCTTTTTCAACACATAAATGACAGACGTTATTACAGTTTACCTCCTTCTCAGTTTTCTTCTTGAGCTGGGGGCTCGCTGAGGCTGCTTCCATTTCAGAGACGTTACTGCGTGAGCTGTTGGCCAGAGCCACCTTCAGGTTCCTGTTAATGACATCAGTAAGCGGCGTCTCCACCGTCTCCCCTGGCTTTGATATCCCACCTGGAGTTTCCAAAGCTCCAAGTGCATCCTTCAACAAGACATAAGTGTAATTATCAAATATTATAGAAAAAATCTGTAGTCGTTTGTTTAAATGTCTTGATTGTGTTGTTTTACTCTGAATTCTGACCTTAATGTTAAAAGAGGGCCTGAAGAGCTGATCCCTGCTCAGAAAACGAGAAGGAGTGTCCAGCTGCAGAGGAGGCTCCTTCTGGAGTGGCCTCCTCCTGCTGTCCTCTTGGTTTAGTTTGGGGGTGCTGAGGTCTTCTTTGGGCTTCATCTCATTCAGCACGGAGCGAAACACTTTGCTCTGAAAGCGACCTAAATCCAGTGGGGTGACAGCTTTAACGCTCTGAGGACCCAGCAAAGGGACATCAGGAGAAAGTGGAGGCAGAACCGGTTTCTGTGAGCCGCCGATGAAGCTCTCGTCATCCCTCTCTAAGGAACATGAAAATGTGACATGTTGGTATTGGACAATGAGACTTGACAACATTGAATCTACAAGAAAACGTTTTCCCAAACAAAGATCTACCAGAGAGGGGTCTCTAACCTGGTGAATCTGGGAGGTCAACCAGATATTTGTCCTCCGACGCCCTCTTGCCTGTTCGAGCAGACTCCAGTATCCAGTGCATGGTGACTGCAGGAAAACCCCACTTCTTAGCTGCCTCGTACTTTGTGCCTTCAGGAGTTCGCAACACCAAATGAGTGCTGGCCAGCATGCCTTTCTTCTGGTTCGCCAGACGCACAAAGTAATCCTGGACACTGCAGCACGACGTGGGGAAAGATAAAGATTAGGAAAAGGTAGTTCAGAATATGTAGTGAGACAATTTTAAAATAGAAGTAGTTATTGAAACTGAAAAAAAGCCTAAGCATTAAAACACAGATACATTATTCTTTTTTTTTGTTTAAAATATTTAACTAATGGCTGTTTTGCGGGCATATAAGAGGTATACTTGGCTCCGAGGTGCTTGGCCAGATCCACCAAAGACTCCCTCTCTGCTCCGGTGAACTGGCTGACTGAGAGGATGCAATCTTTGAGAGGAAAATGTCCCTCCCTCACAGGAACAGGGGTATACAAAGGGTTAGAGGACAGCTCCAAAATGCATTCTTTCTCCACACACATGGCCTGAAATCAAAAAGAAAATTCAAAGTATGTTGCCTCAATGTCACACCAACCTTTTTTAACATATCAGAAGAAAGAAAAGACAAAGTCTGCGGTCCTACCAGCCAGGTATCAGTGACGACCTCATCCACCGTGGACTCCACTGGGCAGCCCAACAGAGGAACCACAGCGTAGTCGGCCACAACTCGAGTGCTGCCCGTCAGCACCTTTCCTCCTTGTTGAATCACCAGCATCGAGAGCTGTGCCTCAGCTTCAGTACCAAAACCCACAAGGAGGAAAGTTTTGCCAGAAAACAGGGTTTCCTGCAGGGTTGAGTCTTGTTCTGGTCCTCTGGTGTGGTTGGGTGCCCAGGACTCAGGTTGTGGCTCTGCAGCTGCACTGATGGACTTCCTGCTGTGGTTTTCAGTTGCTGGTGGTGGCATATCAACTTAAAAATAAACAAACACAAAATATTTTCTTAAACTCCACTGAAACATTATTTATCATTCTGGGGATTATATAGCGGCAGAAGCGACAGACTCTTACCCACTGTAGGATCATCATCCATGTACTGTGAGAGTAGATCTTCCTCTGCGGTCTTTCCTCTGGGAGTTTTTGGGCTGGAAACAGGTGGACCGGTCGAGGGTCGGGACTTTGGAGGGTGACGAGTTGGCATGGATACAGCAGCTGCAGCGGGAGGAAGGCAGTGAGGGTGGAGGTATCCTTCTTCTGGGAGCAGGCTGCCTTTGGAGAAACTGTCCAGCAGCCACTGCACCGTCACTACATGGGGCCTGAGGAGTCACATGCACACATAACAGCAGTGACATATGCTGGCGTAGATTCCCAGTCATCTTAGACATGAAAAATTGAATAAATAAATAAGAAAACAAAACTGGACCTCTAGTCTATAGTTTAAGGTGTCTTGCTTCCCACCTCATGAGTTTTCTCAATTCAAAACTGGAGAGAGACGAGTTTCATGCTTCAAACTGCATGAGGTGTTCTGTTGTGCAGCGACATTCCTAATCTCACTCCCCTCCCTTTGGAGAGATTTTTTGTTCACACAAAATCCTTTTTTTAAATTGAGGCTTTTATCTAAAATGAAATCATATTTATCTTTTAATGACTTTGTCATTCACATTTTTTATACATCCCAACTGGATTACTGGAACTCTCTGTATGTTGGCTGACCTCTCATGACTGCAATTAGTTCAAAACGCTGCAGCTCATCTTTTATTACAAACAAATAAAGCGTGAACATATCTTCCTGGTGCTTCATCATTGGTTCCCTGCTTCTTTTAGAACCGAATATAACGTTTCACTGATGACCCATAAGGTCCTGAATAGACAGTCTCATGCATATCTATTTGACATCCTGCATTCTTTTGTCTCCTCCAGATCCCTTAGATCAAATAATCATATGCTTTTGGTTGCTAACACTTCAATTAAATCTAACTTGACAAAAACTGATGTTTAATAAAGACTTGAAATCCAGTAATTTAAAAAGTGTGATGATTCAAAAGTTCAAAATATGGTCCATCTTCAACCAAAAATATAATTCTAGTAAACAAGAACACAAAAAATTATTTTTAGTTCAAACCTATGAGTTGCTTTGGAAAGAAAATGTTGCAGCTCCTGGTCCAGCTCTCCCATCACCACATGAGTGAGTTCCTCACTGGGCTGGTTGAAGCGCAGACCTCCTGCAGCGTTTATAAGTCGCCGCAGCTTCTCCAGCTTCTTCACCGAGAGACCACATAAATACAGCTGCGCAACAAGAACAAAAAAACCCAAAACGATAAGAACAATAGTTTTTACAGCAAAATGGACAGTACAAACATACATTGTTTAAAACAGTAAACCTAACCTCATTTACCTTACAACCGTCTAAAACATCATCTGCTGGGCAAACGGTGAGATCCAGATTGTCGATGGGGTCTGGCGTCTCCACACGGCTCATGGTAGTATTGGTGAGGGCGGTGTCATTTATCCCCATGCTAATACTGACAGAAATGTTGCTCAGGCCCAACAGAGATGGACCATCTACAGACAAAGTATAAAAAATCTCATAAGTTACTCAGCATTGTGATAAAAGTCTGTAACGCTGTGAAAAAAAAAGATGCACACTAAGTTTGCAGCTTACCTTCCCTCTTGCTGGTGTTGGTAGGGGTGGAAGTGTGCTGCCTAGTGTTTTTTGGTGCCTTGCACGCCACATTGTACCTGCTTTCATCCTGACAGAATCCCTTCTCTATGCTGTCAAAAAACCAGTGTAGAGAGACACAGTACACATTCCACTTCACGGCGCACTCGTACTTCTGACCTGCAACACAATAAATCCTCTCAGAGCAAGCTATTAAGTAACACAGCTAAAATAAACAGTTTGTTCTATTACTGACTTAAATGTAACATGTTAGTTTTTATCGGAACAAAATATTAACCAGTTTCTCAACATAGTTATAGACTTACCTGTTGGTTCACTGACTATAAGATGTGTGCACTCATTCATTTTGAGCTGGCCGGTGTATTTGGCTCCATGCTGCTCACAGAGTCTTTGAACCTCTTTGCGTTCTGTGCTGGAGAGGCCCGTCACACAAACAGTACAGCCAAGCAACACGGGGCACAGATAGTCCTCCACGGGCAAGTCCGTATACCTGAAGAGACTGAAAATAGGTAGAAAGAGCCTTTTTACCCTTAAAATGTATTATATTCATTTGCTGTAAGAATTTTGGTTTAGATTAGTAATTTACATGGTAAAAGTTAGCATGTAGGTATTTATTGTTCAGCCTTAAAAACTATTTTTCCTAAGCAATTGAAAACATTGTGCATCATTTTCAGCAGTGGCACAAACACTCCTTCAACAAAGCAGTCAGGTTCACTGAACTGCATACCTGTCTTGTGATTTCTCCCAGCAAGCTTTGACCCATGTGGGCAGCAAGATGGGTTTACCCAGGTTGGCAGCCACCAGGTATTTTTTGCTTCCTACTTCTCCTGCAATCAGGTGGGTGACAGACACATTAAGATCAAGATAGACTCGTCCACCCATGAGTTGCACCAAATCCATCACCTCTGCCTGCAGAAACAAACAGACATGTATACATGTTTGCACTGGCCTCATGCTTTATTCTTGTTACATTTACTAGATCTATGATCAGTAAGAATCAGGTCATTAGGACTAACCCGTGTTGGTTTGTCCAGGCTAGTGCACGAAATAGTTATATCAGCCATCGCCATATTATACACAGGTTTCTCTGCTTTGGGGACACAACGTTGATGCTGGAGGCAGTACAACACCACCAGTGGACTCACTATTCTGCAGCCAAGCTGAGACACAAATTAAAATAAGAAGTGTTCATCTCAAACCCTTTCAATAACGCAAGTCTGTAAATTTAGAGTCTTGATGTGATAAAACTGACTGACCTTCTTGCAGTGCAGGAAAGCTGAAGAGGTGAAGCTGCTGAACACAAACAGAGACTTGTCCTTCTGCTCCATCTGTAACACGTCTTCCTCCTTGATGTTTTTTATATACTTTTCAGACTGCAGCTCCAAAATGGCCTGTATAAATGTGACACAAACGTAAGACATAAAATAAATATGGTTGTATTGTAAATGTAAATGTCTATTTACAATTTAATTCAAACACAAGTTATATGTGTCAAGTTTATGTCAACATAAATAAACATTTAGCCAGTCGCTTACCTCATATGCTTTGACAGCATACTCTGTTTGTGATCCTCCACTTTCCACAAATTTCACAATAAAGGCTTCCTTGTCCTGTTTAAACATGTTGAACTAGAAGAATGACAAGAGAAGACAATACGCGTATTATGTCTCTTACTGTCAGTAATAGCCACAAAACAAAATTGGAAGAGAAGCCTAAAGCTATTATTAGCGTGCCGTACATCAGTAAAATGAAAAACTGATTTTAAATAAACAACAGTAAAACGACATTTACTTACCTCTTACAGACTGACACAAGCTGGTAGTGCAGAAAAACATTCTATATTTGACTGGTAGAGAGTGCAGTTTTACCAACGAGCTTTTCATAACAAAAAACAGGCGTAAATAGTTCAGAACCACATCACAGCGACAGGTTAGAAGTTTAAAATGTTTAAAAAAAGACTCAAATGATCGAAACCCAAAGGCCAGTACAGTCAACAAGGTTAAATAACTTAATACATGGCTTCTAATGACAAGCAGTTCATACAAGTATTGTTTACACTGTTCGCGCCTTTCACGCAACTTCCTGTACAACCTGCTAATCTGTCCGACTGGAATCAAGCAGCTGCCAACACTGACCGCATTCAACAACACAAGAGATTCTCAAAGATACACGAATGCAAACTTCTCTTCGTCAAAAGACGGTCCTATTTTAGAGTTATATTAATGTATCTAAATCATTTACAGAAAGTTCTGCTAAGAGGTTAGACATAGACATTACATTCTAAAATAATTCCCTCTCATTTATTTTTTGATCATTCACAAATATATAAAATTATTTTTACACATAATTATTTTTAAAGTTTTTGAAAACTATTTTGTGAATGCTATCAGTTGTAAATATTATTTCTGTTATAAGATTTGTATGAACCTTTTCCCCACATCATTTTACCCAATTTCATCATTTGATTGCTTTACTTTTTATGGTGTTGTCCCAATTGTGTTCTTGTTCATGTATTGCTGTACTTTAAGTGATGGGCATATCTAGCCTACAGATGAAAATTAGCCTTTATGTCTAAATCTATTTGGATACACCAATTGTCTCTCTCCTAATAGTGATAATTTTGGCTGGACTACCTGTGATTACTTCACCTATTGAGAAAGTAAAAGTATATTTTCTGCTGTGGCAGATAAAAATAAAGTGATTCCTACTTGTCGTGATTGAGCCACTCTGAAAAACATTTCCTTCATCAATCGATTATCATTATCAATCAAATATAAAACACAAAAAACAACTTTGGATTCCCTTTTATTTTTAAAACTTATGTACAACTGTGACTGATTTTCTTTTTAATGTACATTCAATATAGAAAGTTTATATACGCAATATTACATTGAACATTTCACAAATTGCACTAGTCTTTCACATAGATTTATAATCAAAGTCATTCGTCATGTCAGAAGAAGCTCATTTTCTGTGGTAATTTCATCATTTTCCACCACTTATAAATAATCTAGTGCTTTTTGCATTCTGGGGAGAGAATTACTTAAAACTTTTTAGGCAGCGAATAAGACTATGTTTAAGAGAGGAGAATGCGGAGCAAGAAGAATAGAAGATTTGAGGAATAAAAGGCTGTGTAAATCTGACAAAATCAGAATAATCCACATCAGTTTGAGCATTAAAGTAACACTTTTTTGTGATGAAATGGGACAGAGTAAGTCTATATTTATCTTCTCACCTCCTTTGTAGTTTCCACCCCAAGTTAGAATCCATTACATAGACATGAAAAGACATGTTTATATAAAGGGGAACAGGTCAAGTGCACAAATGCCTGATATTCTCAGACCAGGTCAAGTTTTCAGATGAATCATGAAAATAAATGAGGAACCGACTGAGTGGAGAGGAGACAATGTTCTCAACAAGTCCTGGTCTTCCCATATTGTTCTCATACAAACAAACAAAAAAAAATCTTAAGTAAAAAATATATTCATACAAAAAGTAAACTTTTCTGTTTTTCAAAGAAGCAAAAAACATAAGAAAAACAAAATTATGGTCATTTTTGAAGACTTCAGTGTCATTTGAAGACAGAGAAAAGGAGAGTGACGCCGTAATAGTGCCGCAGACAATTTGGTGACAGACTGATGGTCTGGTCTCCCTGGTCTTCTCTCTTCAACCCCCCACTCTCTTCTGGGGAGCAGAACAGACCCTCTCTGAGCTGTGGCGGTGAAACTGCAGGGGGCAGTCTGGGTGCCTTAGCGTGACCGGTGGTCCTTCAGCCTTGGTCTCCAATGTCGTTGTCCACGGGGGGTGGGACGCTGGACAATACTGTGGTGCCAGTTCCTGCTGTGAGGTAACCTGCAACTCCTGGACCTACAGGTCAGAAGAAGACGGAGCTCAGATGGGATTTACAACAACAGATGGAAGTGCTAAGTGTGAGCTATGATGATATAAAGCTTATTGTTTATATTAGTGTTTTATGACTGTTAGTGCACCTTGGTTAGCAGTTTGTAACAGTGAAACACAAAGTGAGGAAATACCTCTGCTTGTTGAGCTGGAGTGTAAAATCAAAAACTCTTATTAATATCATATAGCTTAAAATAGTCAGAAACATAATTTCTATATTATAGAAGACAAAGCAAGATAAATGTGTTAGCAGGTATTTTATGCCTAAAGGAGAATTTATGCTTTTTTATATAATGACATTAATGTCTGTTCCTTATGTTAACATAGGTTAAATCCATAACCTCCTTATTGGCAGGTTATGTATTTTTACTGTGACATGCATGTTTTAAATAATTCACCAAAAACTATTTTCTGTAAGCACTGACAGGGTTCAAGTAAACAAAGCTCCACTGATAACCACAGTAACGGTACTCTTTATATCTAATGTTGAGTAAACAAATACACAGAAAGTCTGACTATGCTGAACTAATGCCATATTCTTACATTAAAAATGCAACTAAAATGAAAATTAAAAAAAATATGTCTATTTACAATTTAATTCAAACACGAGTTAAAACACCCAACCATTTAACTAAATTTGAATTTTAAGGCACTTCCATGATCAGAACGTAAATGAATGTTAGAGAGGGTATGACTTGTTCAGCACTGAGAGATGAAGACGTGAGAATGGAAAAATGGAACACTGATAGAGGTAAAGAGGAATAGATGGGAGAAGGAGTCAGACCAGGGTCTACCTGCTTTAGAGCAACAAAGAGGAGGGCTGTGAGGGCCCACCTCTGGAGTCTAGAGCCCACCTCGCAAAGGACTGCTGGCAGCCAGGAGAGAAGGAGTGGAAACCCCTGAGGAGGAAACGTAGAGGACAAAGAGGAAGGGCAGCGAGCAAGGAAGTTAAAGGACGTGGAAAAGAAGAAGGGTTGCTGGGTTTCAGCTCAAGTTAAGAATCAGCCAAGTGATTTTATTTTAGGGTAAAGCAAAGCATTAGGATTCATCAACAGCTCAGAGAAAAGCCATGAAGACTTACCTTAAATGTGTTCAATAATATGTATAAAATGTGCTTGTTTAAATGTCAATTAGTTAGTACTTTGGTTAAAGCAACACTTTACCTGTCAGGTAGCCTGCAGTTTGAGACTCTGAGATGAAGAGATCATGTTTCTGGTCTTTGAAGGCACTCCAGATCGAGGACTTGGCAAGAATTTCATTCACCTACAAAAAAGCAACAAGAAAATATTTGCAAATTGATTTTTAAAAACAAATACATCAACAAGATTAATTGCTGAATATTAAATATTTATAGCCCTTTCCAACCTGCTCTCCATACTGCAGACTGCGAGTCATGGACTTGAGAGCCTTTACTATCTGGGCCTTCGTAGCTGAAGGGTTTTCTATCGTCTCCAGGCCGATTCCTTCCAGCAGCTTCAGGAGGTATGGAACCAACTCAACTTTCAAAGCCTATTGAGTCGTTGGAGGAAGTGTTATTATGGCCAAACTACACAAGGTGGGAGAAAACAAACAAGTCCGACAGATTACCTGAGCCACCAGCTCTGTCTGTTCCTTCTGGAACATGCGGTTGAGAGCTTCACAAGCCAGTCCGGCCATGTCGGCTCGAATTTTCATCCCGGCCATGAGGGGGCCGATCGTTTCCAACGAGGCCATGGATCGTACACACAGCTGTTACATGGAGATGGTTGATTAGATTAGAGTGTATTTAAGGCTAAAAACTACATAAATTCTGTATTTTTGAATCTTACTTCGTTGTCTGACAGGACGTGGATGAGGCGAATGGAGCTCTTAGGCACAGCGTTGTTCTTGTGGTTGAGTGCTGCCAGGACACGAGGCAGGTGGCCCAGAGGAGGAACCTGGTCTGCCAGATGGCTTTGGGTGCTGAAGAGGCAGACTGCTGCTGTGGTAACAGTCTCCAGAGCCTCACCCTGCAATACACAACATGTTAGTTAAGACCAGCAAGAAAAGAAAAAACGATCTCTTTTTTTAGTCGTTTCCTGGCACAATTAAAGTTTTGGTTAATTTAAGGAAGCTCACGTTGGGGTTGTTTTTCTCCAGCAGCTCACTCAGCGTTTCCAGAAGAGACACCAGAAACTCTCGAGGTTTACGCAGCACCCATCCAGGCTGGGCAATAAAGATACGCAAGAAAACTCCACCAACTTCCAGTTCGCTCTGTCCAGCTCCATACGCCACCGTGAAGTCATCTGGCAACTAACCAAAACCCAAAAAGTTAATTTTATGCTGCACAATAGAAAATACTAATAAAATAATTCACAGCAAGGTCCTACGTACTTTCCAGTTTACATCAGGATTATCCTTCTGCTGTTTAAAGTGCCTACAAAAAAAAAAGATTTAAAGCAAAATATCAAACTCTCATCTTTATCTATAATCCAGACTGAGCTCATGTGACTCTTACTCAAGCATCATTTCCCGGACTGTGGTGGACACTTTCTCCCTCGAGGTGTCGTTCCAGATGAGCTCAGGGTTCTCGTGCGTTCCTTCAAATATCTGTACAGCTGCCTCGGCATTGTCCCGCATGGCATCCATAAATACACCCGGAAGGAAACGCATCAAAGTCAGACGTACCTAACATAGAGAGAGGTAACTGAGCTGAAGGCGTGACAAGAGGAGAAACTTTTAGAAGCTTTACTACGATGAGTCCAGTCTGACCTTTGGCCCAACCAGCTTGTCTGAGGTCATCTTGGAGAAAAGCTCTGCAGTCTGAGTGCGGACCTGGGGGTGTGTGCAGTTACAAAACAGGTCCAGCAAATAGATCAGAGCACCTGCAAACAGTTTAAAAAATAAAACTTGTAAATCCAAAAATTCAGATAGATACGAACAATTATCAGAAAAAAGCAGAACTACTGACCTTTGGCCATTGCTTCTTTGACTATCTTTGTGTTTGAAGTCAGAGCATGAAGCGTTTCCAGCACCATTTGCCTGCCTAAAGTAAGTGATAAAAGTTAGTCTTAAAATACAAACAGCCTTAGATATGATGAAAAAACAGGGTATAAAAGTGATTGCTTCTTTTTCTTCTTACTGGAGGGAAGGGAATGCAGCAATAACAAAAGGTTGGACAACACCAGGGAATCTGCGATATTGCTCACACATTCTTGGTTTGAGGTCACTGTATTCACGACCTGAGCAAGAAATAAAAATGATCATCATGCAGAAATGTAAGACCCACAACAATAATATTAAAGGAGACATATCCTGCTTTTAAATCCTTCTTTTTCCACATTTAAATCATTCAGTTGGGGTCCATAGAAGTGGAGCTGTAATGCTTTGGTCTGAATTCCTCCTTATTGTAACTCCACAAGCCCCTCATTCACGATTTTTCTGAGGTGTGTCTCAGATCAACTCGTTTTGAGGCTCTCTTTAAATCCAAATGAGGCGCTTCACACTCCACCTCCCTCCAGCTTCCAGAGCGCTTCATTCCAGTTTGAGAGAGGGGTATACAACTATACAGCGGCACAGAAACATTTTATTTACTATTTTTAATTAAAATATGTCAACAAGGGAAGACTTGTCCATCCAGCCATACATGTTGGAGCCAGAGGAGAATGAAAGCCACCAAATTGTTTAGTTGGTAAGTCCAGACCTTATTTGGCAGTTCCATCGCAAATACTGTGACGTTATTGTTTAAAAAACATCACAGAAAATAAAGACAATTGAACAGATTGAAATGTATGACCCCAATAGAATATAAAGATATCTACGCAGCACTGAGAGAGACTAAATTCAACTTTTCTGCACCCCTAAAGACTCCAAGTCCACAACAAAATGTATTTAACAGCTAAAAAGTGGATTTTGCAGGATATGTCCCCTTTAAGGTTTGTTCAACTCTACCTCTAAAACCAGCTGCTGCACTCTGCCAGCTCCATGAACCCGTAACAAAGAGAAGAGCAGCTTGAAATGGCCGATACACTCCGACTCTGAACCTGTAAATAAATGAAAAAGTATTGTTTAGCAAAGGAAACTCAAGATTAAAGATAAATTAAACAAGGTGTTCATCAACGTCACGTCTCACCAGGGTTGTTCTTGATGACGTTCCGGAGAGCTTCTAAAGCCATCTCAGCAAAGCGGAGTCTCTCTGCATGCTGCTGCGACTCCACCTTGTTACTCTGACTCATGGCCAGCAGAGTGTGGAGGTACTGAGCCTGGGAGCCTACATAGTCCAGCAGACTGGCAGCAAATGCTTTGGGGTACTACACACAGAGAAGGAAAAGCACAATGTTTCATCAGTTTCTTATAGTTCAAACTGAAAATAAAAAAACAGGGTTGTAGAACTCACTTCCAGTGGGAAAGAAGGTTGTTCGTTGTAAACTCTGACGAAAATCTCCCCAACTATGAGCTCTTTGCTGTGATCACTGAATATAAAATCTGCACCAAAATGTTTATTGTTCTCCCCCTGTAAAGAAGCCGTAAGGCAGCTGGGTAAATAACTCTGCCTGAAGATATTTTATTTTAAAAGCAGTGATAAGTCTTTATTTTTACTCTTTTGATGTTTCCTTCCTGTTGAGCCTCGAGGAACTCCAGCAGCTCGGCTCGTGTCCCGTTGTTCCAGATCAGATAGGGCGTCTCTGAGTTACTGTTCAGCAGCTTCAAGACCTGAAAAGAACAAAGCAAATGACAGATTCTGTTCAGTTTTGTGGTGATGTGTAAGCACAGACATGTGTTCAACTGACCTCTGCGGGTGCTCCTGCTCCCAGCTTCCTTGAGATGTACGGTGTTAGCATGGCGGCTAAACTCTTGCGGATCGTGGGGTTTTCTGGAGGGGTGCCATCCACGCCGTTAGTCTCTGAAACAGGGTTGTTGCCGTCTGGGGTGTTGGGTGTTTGAGTGTAGCCTCCCAGACGGCTGAGCGCCACCAGGCTGAGTTTGGCTAGGCTGTTAGCGACCTCCTGCTGGTTGGTTTCCTGGCTGGCCTGCACGCCACTCTCCTCCAGCGTGTAGTCGTAGTTGAACAGATGAACCAGCAGATGCCAGAGCACACCGGCGTGGTACAGATGGGTCTGTAGGAAGAAATCTACAGCGAAGGAGCTGACGCACTGAACCGCCAGATTTGCTGTCTTTGGAAGACCCTGAGAGGAAACCAGGCAGAACCACTTGAAACTGTTAATTTTGTTTAATTTTATTTTAAACATGTTTGGAAAACAAAACAAATTGAAAAAAATGATAACAAAATGAACATATTTAAAAAGGAATGGGAAGAAGTAAGAACTTATTTAATCCCTCCCTTCTCCAAAGTTTATAAGTACTAGGTTAGACTGGATCTCCCTTTTTTGTTCTGTTAGGCTGTTTTCTGTCTAATTACAGAACAACAATGGAAGCTAAAAGACTTAATATCACTAATCTCAAACAAAAAAGATTAAAAGAAAAAAAACACAGTATTTAATAACAATTTGCATGACTTAACTGAGCAGTTTTGATTTGTGACCTACTTGCAAAATATATTTTTTGATACAAAAGAAATCCATTTTGTAGCATACATTTCATCCACCAAAAAGAAAACTTTAAACAAAATAAAAACATACCACAGACATAATAAAATTCTTTGATTCCAATAGTATTTGCTCAATGAATGACAGTATTAGAATTAATAAGACAATGTGACAATAATATTAATAAAAACTAATTAAACGACTTGTGAGAATATTTCCTTTTTTACCCTTTCGACTTTACTAGAGCTATTAAAGTGAACGCAGAAGATGTCAAATCTTTACCTTTCCGTAGTACAGGATGTGACAGAGGTCCCGGATGATGCTGGGTAGTTCAATGATCTTTTCCCTGCATTCTTCAAACTGAGCGGCTACGCTGTAGCACCTGCAGATCTGCCCACACACCTGGGACAAAGTTGTGGAAAAGGTGTTCAAGAAATTGCTGCAGCTAGCAGAAGTGTGCTCTACTGAGAAACCTTAATATTCAATATTAAATGTTATCCTTTTTTTTGGTTTTACCTGTACAGCCATGTCATCAGGTTTACTGGATGCAGTTAATACAGCGACACATCGAGAGAGCGCCTCCAGCAATATCTACACAAACAGAAAGTGTCGTTTGTTCACCTCTTCTGCCTCCATACCAACATTTCTTTTAGAGATGCTGACGTTTAAAACGCGTGTACCTCGATGCCGTTCTCTCGACGCAGCTCCTCTGCGTTCAGAGCCGAACAGTTCACTGTGTGGAAGGCCAGTTCAGCAGCAGCCGGGAGGAGAGGGGACAATTTAGAGAAAAGCTGCCCATCCTCGGTCTCCATCTTGATGGTTTTAATGAGCATTGGATAACCGGCGTATTTGTAAGGTTCCAGTTCTGCAGAAACAATTAAAGCAACAGCAGAATTAGAGCAACAAAAATGAAGTAAATCGCTTTCATTCATGTCTTGAAATTATTCAAAAATATACAAGAATTAAATTCTTTTTAGGTGACATGAGAAGAAAAACAAAGCATTGCTTCATTTTCACACCTTGTTTGTGTCGATTAAAAAGAATGCTCTGGGCTTTAAGGATGAGGATGATGTTTTCTGGGTCAGGACCATCCACGATTCTGGCAGATTTAGTGCAAAGGAACTCGTACGCTTTGTTAACTTTCTCAAACATGTCCTGGAAAAAGACAAGACATTTTTGAAGAAGTAATGAATAAATTATTCTAACCCTAAAGTTACTTACTGTAAAAAAAAAAAAAAAAAAGGAGCGTATACTCACCCTTCCTTCTGGGTTTTTGTCAGGATGGTACTTCTGTGCCAGTCTGAAGTAAGCTTTTCTGATTTTACTTTCTTCATGCCTCAATGTAACAACAGTAAAAATGTGTTAGCTCTGTGTAAATTCATCCATGACATAAATAATTAAATTCAACAGCTTTACATCACGTTTAACTTTAAACCCACTGAAACCAGAAACACTAAATTTCTTCCACTCACTGGCCCTGTCCTTTGGGGAGATTCAGCACTTCATAAGCGTCGTCCACAGACATCGAGGGCGGCTTCTTCTCCACCTCCTTCTTCCAGGCTTCAAGAGTATCTTTCAGCAGTTTCACCTGTAGTAGGAAACACACCCAGTAATTATGATAATAAAAGAAGCTTTTGTTTGGTAATCAAAGCATGGCAGCAACAGAAACAAATCATACAGCATCTCGAATGGGCCAGTTGGGGAAGCGTGTGGTGTCACACAGGTGCCTGAGGTAGTAAATGTTGCAGAAGAGCTCATTATCCAGCTGAGGGAAGCTGATCACAGGGATGGGACAGTACTGGTAAAGTGCCCGTGTGTTGCTCTGCAGCCTGGGGCTGAAGTCAGCTATATGAGCCGCTATCTTCTCGATCATCATACGTCTGAAGAAAGAGCAGAATTAAATTTGTGTGTTGATTTTGTTCTTTAATAGTACAAACTAATTATATATATTTTTTTATAAATTAAAATGTTCCCACCTCATCTCACTGCTCCAAATGGCCTCAGGTGTGTCAAATTCCCCAAGGAATATCTCAGAGAAGCGCTCAGCCTCGTAGTTCTCCAGATAACACACCATGGCCTCAGGCAACACTGGACCCAGAATGCTACGCTGCACAATGTCCTGACCCTTAGACTGGAAAGACAGCACAGAACATTGTCCATTTAAAACAGAACACTTTATTCATACAGTTTACAGAAAGTAAAGATTTGCATTTGAAGTTACATTTACCTCCTCGGACTTAAAGGCTTGTTTCAAATGAGTGTACTTCAGGAATCTACAACAATACAGAAATGCCACAAATGGTTATTTATGATGACTGATGTCATGTGTGCACTGCAATTATGCTCATTTGCACAAAATGTTTTTCATCTGCAAGAACGGTTACTTGCTGTTTTTTTATTTTTGAACTGCTAGTTCATAGCTCCAATTCTTAGCTAGCTTCCATTAAGCTTATTTAGCCAATAGTCTCATTTTATATTGACGTTCCATTTCTATATACTTCATCTTACATTTTTCATTTTCTGATTCTGATTAATTTAATTAATTAGCAATATTTAAAAGGGTAACTTACCCAAAATTAACATTTGTTTAGCTGATAAACTATCTAGAATGTGTCTAAAAGGTTATATAGTACTATTTCTGTGCTAATTTTGACATTTTTGTGCGTATTTGTTCAAATCTGCAATATTTGGTCTAAAA
>JARVJO010000165.1:8904516-8916097 GCA_031762555.1 Cynodonichthys magdalenae | reverse complement strand
GTGTTCTGGTATAAAAGCCTCTCTCTCAGACACGCCCCTGCAGCAGTCAGGGGTTGGAACAGCTAGCATCGCATGATTGTCTGTTACCGCTTCAAATTAGCCTGTTAGCGGCTAACATCACTTGAACACAGTCAGAAACACACAATGCCTCAGAAACACCAGGCTTCATGTATCGCTGAATCAATACTTTGAACCAGCAGCTCGATCTGACTTTAGCTCCACTGAGCGCCACAGCCTGACTCTCCCTCAACCTCCGGTGAGGAAGGGGCTGCCCTGCAGTAGTTTAACACTAAACTTTCATTATGATTTTTTTTCTGGAAAACATTATTAGCCTAAAAAATATGTATAAAGACTTACTATTTACATAATACACTTATGTCTCCAATAGTTTGGTTTTAAAACCTCTTAATAGAATTGTGATTAAAATACTAAAGACTATCTTTGCTCTTAAAAATGTTCATAACAACACCACAGATTGATGTCTACACACAATGCCTGCCGTATATTATAATATTAGTACTTGTGATGCATGTTTACCTTGCTACAGGAAGCACATTGGAGCCTGTGTACATCATAATGAAAAAGAAGACCCCCGTCAAATAGAGGCGTTGCAAAGTGGGGTTGTCCTGCATCACCAGGTACAAAAGATTGGCAACCTTTTCCACCAGAATAGGGTCAAAAGTCAAAAGCAGCTGGAAAAACAAAGAATATCATTTGATTCCAGCCAACTAGAGAATTACATATCTGTAAGAACATAAAGTGAAAATTTTTATTTACCTGAACAATATGTGGGAGGCAGGCATTGTCGCCAATCATCCTCTTGATTTTAGGTAAAGGTCGAATGATAGCATTATCCTGGTCCCTGAAAGTAAAATACATAAGGAGTTACTAATTTATCGCTCAACAAAAACAGCTATTTATTAAAAAATGCAGATATAAAAACACAAAAACAGTCTTAGAAAAACACGAACCAGTGCTCCATACCTGCTGGGGTAATAGGAGCACATGGTGATGAGCATGTTGAGGATCAGAGTGGCCAGGTCGGACTCGTTCATCACCGCCTGCCCTGTCGCCAGCAGGCACCACTTCAGTTGAGGAATGGCCTGCAGGGGGCGCCAACCATCCATTCCCTGAGCCCAGCAGCGAGTCTTTGCGGTCAGGACGCCACTGTTCCAAAACTCCTGCATCTGAAGAAGAGAACAAACAGAATAAATAAGAATATAATCTTTAATTAGATATGCAGGTCATTTGTACTCAATTATACCAACATGGACAAAATAATAAGAAATCAGTGAGTAAAATTAGAAATGCATGTTAGCTTACCAACTTTTTTTATAAAAAAAAAAAACTAAATAAGAATTATTATACCTCCTCAAAACTGAAAGGTCCTCTTCTCTCTTTGTCAGCATTACCAAAGTACCACTCCTTCTCCCCCTCCCTCTTCATGTCTGGAGACGCCTCCAGCACGTTGCTCTGGGGAAATAAACATTTCTGTTTTGATGCTGCAAGATGCATTATTTAACACAACTGTCCCAAACCACAGGTCCTCAGTCCCTTTATGGACCAACAACATGAGGAAATGTGAGATTAAAATCAAACATATATATGAGAAAGATTTACTTGATTATCAACAATCTGTGAGCTAAAATGATTCCAACAACTCTTTGGGGCGGCTGTGGTGTAGTGGTAGAGCAGCCGACTTGGGACCAGAAAGTCACAGGTTCGACTCCTCCGTGCCCACATGTCATGGTGTCCTTGAGCAAGACACCCAACCCCCAACTGCTCCCCGGGCGCTCACATAGCTGCCCGCTGCTCCACTTGGGTGTTTCTCATGAGTGATGGGTCAAATGCAGAGCACAAACTTCATCCTTGCACGAGAACATGCAATGATGACAAATAAAGTACCTTTACCTTCCCACAGACACTCCTCAAACATGCAAATTTATGTTTTATAGAAGACAGATTAAAAAAAAAAAAAGGGGGGAATAAATTTTTACTGCAAAAAAAAAAAAAAAATTAGGACCAACATGATTAAAGCCTTTTTACATTTGGGTTTCCACAGATTGTGGATAATTAAATGGTTTAGTGTTATCTGATTAACTCGTACACAAAAAGACTGTGGTTTTTACCTGAAGCGGGACAGTAGCTCTGCTGGTATGCAGATGGGCCAAAGTGAGCAGGTCCACCAAGATCCGAACACCGTTCGAGTCCATCACGTCCTTCACATTTTTCTGCACAACAAAAAACAGAAAAGATGGGTTAGATAACAATGGTATGCAAAACTGAACCACTGCTTTCTTTTTTTTTTTTCCCCTTCCTCATTTTACAGTTTTACCTTGTGAAGAATGAGCTTGTAGAGGAAGAGGATGAGTCTGTCCCTTTCCAACTTGTCTGTACACTATAACAAATATATTGCAGGTTAATGAAAGAAATCAAAACAGTGCAGTCAATTGAATCGACAGTTCATCTAGACGTACCCGGTCTAGCATGCCCACAATGTATTTCGTGTCTGTGAAGGGACCGATTTCTTCGAAGCACTTGCCGTACACTATTGCAAGCGCCTGCAGGCACAGACACTTCATCGTTACTTTGGGAGTGAGCAGAAAACGATGGTAGAGCTCATTGAAGAACTCATATCTACAAGCATAGAGGAGGAGGAATAATCATGTTTTCATCTTGTATAGAAAAATGTTATTTGTGTGGCTGTATTGTTATCTTACGATCTCTTGATGGCACTCGATTCATCATTTTCATCTTCCTCCAGCAGCAGACGCAGATAATAATCCCCAATCTTTATTTCATCAGAAAGGCACTCATATTTCACCTGTAAAAAAAACGAGATAAGCTATGAAACTATCTGTCAGAACTGGTCCTGTTTGCTTCTGTAGATTCCACAGCAGAACCTGGTTTATGAATTTCACTTTATGTGTCATTTGACTGATTACAGACTTCTGAACAAAAAATAAATACAACTCAAGGGGCACAGAGTTACGAATGCCCCAAAGGAGCACAAACCTCAAATTCCTGGTGGTTCCAGGAAATGACGGTGGCGTTGCCGAGCTCGCGGTCCACATTAAACGCGCGCATCTCGCCCTCCAGGGCATCCCTCAGCTCCTCCCTTGTTTTAAGGTTCCAGATGAGGTTTGAGCGAGCGTGGTCAAGCTGAAATCTGACATGAAAACAAAAGAAAGGACGACAAAAAAGACAGAAATGATGTAAAAACGAAAAGATAGATGTTTTGTTCATGCATGAGCTGCAAAAGGAGCGGATCATATCAACTAAACTAGCTCAGTCAAGTCAGAGAAAGTGAAGACTGAAGTATCAGTTTCAATTTAAATGTAACTACTTTTTTTTTCTTTTACCTGTAATAAAAAAGCTCCCAGTTTGCTTCAATCTTAATTCTCTGCCTCCTCTTCCTCAGGATGACAGGCTTTTGGTTGGGATTCTGAAATCAAACAACATTATAACATAATATTAAATATCAGTCGTTGTTCCACATAGGACATTTTCATTATCAGTTTATGACATAAAGAGATGTGAAGTTAGGATAGTAACAACATGAGCAAACAAATACTGAAAGAAAATAAATCTTTCTGGGTATTTGAAAAGTCAGTTATTATAGAAAAACAACATTTAAAAAAAGAGAAACTAAAAGACGGAACCCGTACATTTTGTAATTTTGCCAGTTCTTGACTTGATTGATTCTTATGTCTTCGTTATGAATCACAAAACAAGAATCACTGCCAATATCATTTATTCATGAACAAAAGACTTCAGTCAGCACTTCAAAGTTACAAATATCAAGTTGAGTCAGTGTTGCTCAGTGGAATCGACCTCTGATTTAGGCAATGTGTCTTTGGACACCCTCTAGAGTACTTTTCTATTTCTGTACCATTTTGTGGATGTTAAATCGGTAAATGCCAGAGGGAAAAACAGAAATAGACACCCAGAATGCAACATGATGCTGGAACACTGTTCAGAACATGCAAATGAATACATTTATCTTAAAAAGCATGAATCCCACCAGTTAGTCCTACTTACCAAGTTGTTTCTGTCCTGCTTCATTGTTTAACAGCAGAAAAACCAGACATGACAAGGAGAGAGTGGGGCAGAGATGGAGAGATTATTGTTCCTCAGATCAAACAGACAAATCATAATAAGTGCCATAAATCTTTAAATTGTGAATACACAGACTAATAAGCTAAACTATTACTGAATCTTTTGATTTAACAAGTGACTGGATTATTATATTAGTTGAAGCAGTGTTTCCTAATCATTTGCCAATAAAACAGTTTATAGTTTAAAGAAAAAGATGGAGGTGATGGAGAAACATCCAAGAGAACAAGCAAATCATATTTTTAGTGATTAAGAGCTTTTTAGTCACTGAAAAGTGCAGAAACAGAGTTTTATAATGAAAGTTCAGATCGGACGTCATCAGCCTTCCAAACGTTTTTTGCAAAATCGATTTAAACATATTCAAAAAAAATTCAAAATGCATTTAAACTGAGGTTTTTCCCTGGAGAAAGGGGACTTGTAAACAACAGAGCACCAGCAACTTTTGTTATACCAGAAATAAAATCAAGTAAATACATATATTTACATAGCAAAATCACATATTTCCTGGATACACCAGAGCTGATGCTGCTTTCTATGCAAAATAACAGCAGCGACTGAAATACAGTAAATGTGTTTCGCTCTGATATTCTGCAGCAGAGTTCAGCATCAGCAGAAGGGGCAACAGTTATCCAAGCAGATGAATTCAGCAGCAGCAGTAAAAGTATTTACAGGTAAATCTGTGCTCTAATTAAAGATACATTCTCACCTCCTTTTGAGCAATGCCCATCTTATCTCTCCAGTGCATCAGCACCAGATCAGCTTTCTCTTTGGCAAATTTCTCCACCTCTTTGGCTGCTTTACCTGCAATCCGCTGCCACTCAGGCACCTTGTTGCGATTTAGCTGATCCTACAACAAGCAACAAAAATAAGAGAATAATAAAAATAAACATCAAATTACTTTTTCATGATTCTACTCCAGTTTACAAAAATAAACAAGTGTGTTCATTCGGATACCGTGGCTAATTTTAGGTTGTCGCGAATGTGCATCCTGTCCACGTCTTTCTCCGGGACGGAGTCAGGACTGTCCATATAAGCTAACAAACCTGTAGGCTGCAAGTATTGAAGAGAACAAAACCCATTAAAAATTAAACATCATTATACTAAGCATTTAGCAGGAGTGTTGAAGACGCTTCAAATATGTGCTTCAATGTCTGAACTCAGCTGATAGGAGAGCTTACAAGGATCCTTTTAAGGAGGTTCATGGCTACAGGGTTCTCAGCTGTCCACAGTCCCACCAGGTGACGGCTCAATTGTCTGACACAAAAACAGACGAAAGACTTTGAACTTTTTTTACCAACTGAGGCGTGTCTATGTTAAATTAAATGCATTTTCTGTATGGGTAATGAAGAGAAAAAAGCTTTAGTGAATGAAGGCAATTCAAATAACTACATTAAAGTGTGTATGTGTTTGGTGAGACTCAACCTGTTGGTAAGCATGCGCTGGTCTGCGCTGATAGTGAACAGAGATGTGTGCAGATGTCTTGGCAAAGCCCCTTCACTCAAAGCCAGCTCCTGCATCTTTGTGGCTATTTCCTTATCTCCTTCCTGGATTTAAACAAAGCATAATAGATTTAGAGCTCTTAGAGAGGATAAAGCTACAGTAAAACATCTGATTCATAGCACTGCCAAGCACTTTGTCTAAAGAAAAACTGACCTCAATAATGGCTTTCATTACCAGGCCTGCTCCCTTAACTATTGCCATAGAAGGATGCTAAAGAGAAGACCAGGAAGAGTCAAAACACTGCAACAATAATTTAAATTACAACAATAATCATGACTAAACATTCCTCAAATGTTACGTTTTCCACACCTGGAATAGTTTGAATAACGTCCGTCCATCAGAGGCAACCATTTCAAGCAGCATGTCGAACTGCTGCCCATCAGTGGTTTCACTGTAGGGGGCGCAGAGGGCAAAAGTTAAAAAGTCTAACAAGGAGCTGATGACCAAAGCTCCAGTTCCATGATCCTGAGAAAACAAGAGAAAGAAGAGATTAGGAAAACTTCAAGAAAAATAGATACTTCAGCAGATGCCTCAAAAAGTACAAATAGAGAAAACATAAAAACAAGTAACTTCATTTTTAGACAGGCCTGACTTCAGAATGCTTTCTGACAGCAGAGAGACATTTAAGGATTATTGATTTGAAAAGACAGAACATGAATCAATACGAACACTTCAGTTAATCGTGTATATGTGCTAGAATTGGGCCAATTTTCATCTGCAATGAACTTGCTTTGTTCAATGAATTTATTCACCGGGGGGTGGGAATGTGGGGTCTTTGCCTAAAGTATCTAGGGGTCTTGTTCAGAAGTGATGATAAGATGGAACGGTGAAGGAAAAGTTGAGTTGAAAGGCAAAACTCTCGATTTACTGGTCTGTCTGTGTTTCAAATCACACCTATGGTTATGAGGTTTGAAACATGGCCAAAAGAACGAGATCCCAGATACAAGCTGCCAAACTTGGCTTCCTTTGTAGAGTGGCCGGGCCCAGCCCTTTAGATAAGGTGAGGAACTCGGAGTAGAGCCACTGCTCCTCTGCATCAAAAGGAATCAGTTGAGGTGGTTTGGACATTGATTAGAATGCCTCCTGGATGCCTCCCTTTGGAGATTTCCTCTGCATGTCCCACTGATACGAAGCATGGGGGCAGATAGAGAACTAGCTGGAATAATGTGCATTTTCTCTGAACAGGGAACTCCTCGAGGTTCCCCAGGAGGAGCTGGAGAGTGTGACAGGGGAGAGGGATATCTGGGTTTTTCCCCTGAACCTGTTGTCTCTGCGACCTGACTACAAATAAGCAATAGAAGATGGAGATGTTTCTTTAGTTTTTCTATTGATTGCCCAGTATTTACCACATTTGTGATGAATTTTTCAAGAAGGTTTTCCAGAAACTTCTTGGAAGACAGAAGAGATGCCTTGTTCAGCTGCTCTTGTCTCAAGTCATAATCATCGTGCATTGGCTGGGGGGGGGGGACAAAAATCAGTAAATTGAGACATAAAAACATAATCTACATGTTTAAATATATATGGATGGGTATCTAAAAATGTATTTTATACTTACACACATAAGAGCACACAGCATGTCTATAGCAGCATGAGTCACACTGTTGTTGTTCCTTTTTAAAGCTTTTACAGTTTTTACTCCCAATTTTTCTCTAAACCTAGAATACACAAACAAAATTGGAGAAAAAAAAACATTACTTTGCTTTGACAAAGCAAATACCACAAAAAAAAAAAGGTAAAAGCACAAACATAAAAAGGAGGTCTGGGGTTGGATACACAAATAATTCATTGCTTCAAAAGTGACTTGTTGTTTCTTTTGCATATTAGACAAATAAAGCTTGTATTTTAAAAAGGAGAGAGTTTTAATTGATCAATGCACTGGGATTCTGTGAGAGAAACAGCAAGCTACACTAACAATGAATCTTTCAGGAAAACCAATTGTGTCTCATTACATAATTTCACAAATTACAAGAAATAAACAGCAAATAAGAGTTCCTCTCATACATCTCAGTGACCCTGAAAGACTGGATGTGATTGAACAAATACAGAAATGATCAAAGTAATTACTGAGAAGTTACATAAAAAGGACAAAATAAGAGGATAAAATGCTGATAAAAGAACAAGACAAAATTGAGGCAGACGGTTCAAGTGAATGAACGCAGCGATGTAACTTCACTTCTGGTATGCCTGAGATGAAAGCAGCACAAAGATAAGAGGTGAAGGCTTAAAGCTTTAAAAAAAAAAAAAGACTGAAGGAGATCAGGAATGATTTAAAACACAGACAAAGGGCAGACTGGGATGTATGGATTCATATTTACGCTGCATCTGTGAGTCCAGACCCATGACCAGACCTTGGAATGACAGAGCATGTCTGTTACCAGCAGCTCGGTAAAAGTCGATTTGAGTAAAAATGAAAAGAAGGTGGCCAGGGCAGCATTTGTGCTGCAGTCTTACATACTTAGGCAGCTGAGTGAAGGCCTGAAAACCAGCCTTGGAGGCCACCAGGCGGCGAATGGCCTGAAAATGGCTTTCCAGCTCAGCGTTTGAAGCCGGCAGCTCAGACTCTTGGGATAAAAGAGACAGGATGGCATTGTTGATGAGCTTCTCTTTGTTCTCTGAAAAAAGACCCTAGGATTTAGAAAAAGACAAGGACAGCCATCAGAACTCAGAGTTTTCTGCATTTCAAATTTACTGAACAGATTAAATAGTACAAAGCACACTCACGTCTTGGGTTACAGCATGTAACACTCCACTGTAGGATATGTTAGCATTGAATCGAAACACTGCATCTGCAAAGTTTCCATCTGAACAAAAATGAGGGGAAAGAATAATTCAATTAAACATTTGACCTGAGAAGTTAACAAGACAAGAAATGTGCTCTAAGGCAAAGGGTAAAAACTGGCCATTTGGAAATGATTGGAACCACAAATAATCGTGTATATTTTCTGATCATCTCTCTACAAAGAGTATTTGCCAGATTATCTTGGTTTAAATACAATAAAAACATACCTGGCTAAAAAACATATAATGGAACATAATTAGAAAATGACTTAGAATAAAAATAGAAAAACAATCCAAAAACAATAAAGCATCATTAAAGCATAAATGTTGTACAAACTAAATACTGACTGCTCATTCAAATTGTACAAACTGTTTTTGCCTGACTGTATTTCTGTTAATGCCAAAAATATTTTTGAGAAATAGCTGAATCTATTTCCTGTTTTCTGTGCTCATTTTGCTTAGAGGAAGTGCATGCTCAGTTAAAAACGACAACCAGTCTAATAGTTCACATCTAAACCAGTTTAAATATAGGAGGTAAAATCCAGTGGCAAATTCAAAACTGAAAAGCCTCGACTTACTGGGAGGTGCAGCTAGAAATCGGAGGTGCCAACTCTCCACCTCCTCATCAACAGGCATGCTCAGCAAACCCCATCTTTGCCCCCTCTGCGTGGAAGCCATTTTGACGCATACATCCCTGTTGCCTGATGCACGGACTCCATCGAGGAGGCTGGCTAACAGGGAGTCTCTGCCGACGCACAAAGAAACAAATTCAGTTAAATGGCTGCCAGTCATTTAGAATAATAAAGATGTGTCCACCAACAGATTTAAAGATGAAGCAGAACCATATCCATGTAAGCAAAGTCATTTTGTAAATGCGGGGAAATAGTAAACAGAAAAGGGCTGTTAAGCTGTGGCCAAAATACCAGAAAAATCCTGCATGACTGTAGACCTAAATCAAACAAAGAAAAATATTTATATTTGTGTACCTTTCAGTAGAGGAATACTTCCTGATCTGGCCTCTGATGAACTCCACCGTAAACACCTGAGGGTTGTCTACATCACAGATAAGTGCAAACACCTGAGGGAACACGAGACGGGCTTCAGCAGAAACAAAAACACATAGTAGGATGGATCGACTTACACATATTTCACAGGATGAAGTGTTTCTATACCAGTGGTTTACTTACAGTGATACAATTTACACACAATTAAACAAATACAAGTAGTTCAAACTACTTTTATTTCTTAAATCACAATTAAACAAAAAAAGGTCCAGTTATGGCTCACCTCTCCAAAGGGTTTGATTGTGACTATGTTGTATGAAGCTGGGTCTCTCTCCACCAGACATGTTTCTGTGAGGGCAAGGATTCGCTTCACCGGCTCCTGGAAGAGACCAGATCACACAAAGTTCATAACACCAATAATTAATAAAATACACAATAAAAACTACTAATATTAATATATAGGACTCTACATTTAATATTTTCATGCTGAAAAGACAAAGCGCTATTAGGTCATAAATTTAAATCTTTCTTGGCAAAGAAAGCTCCCCTCAGTAACATGGGCATGAGACATTGACAAGTATCTTAAACAATTTACTTATAATAAACAACACTGTGCAATATTATAGAGGAAAATGTTATTCTATTTCCTGGAAAGCCGCATCTGGACTATACACATTTAAATAATGTAAAAGTGACGATAATGTGAGTTTAAAATTCCTTTCAGAAATGAGAAAAAAAAAAAAAAACCTACAAATAATGTTTTCTAATTTTGTTAATCTATAGAAAAACAACATTTTAGAAAACCTAAATGTCTGGCATGAAAAACTTTATGAAATTAATGAAAGATTTACATTTAGAGCCTACTGTGACGGGCACAGAGGAAAACAAAGAAACAGAACGTGTTCTGACCGGGTGTCGATTTGTGATCTTCTGCACCACGAACTCGGCCAGAGAGGTGATGCTCTCGTCTGAGCTGTATTTCCCCAACCTGTCCGTCACAAAACCCTCAAAGCTCAGAGCCTCTTTCCTCAAACGTAGCGTGATGCCGATGAAGTTTCCAGCATGTTCTATGGCGCTGCGGATGATTTCATCTCGATGCTCAGAGGCAAACAGATGCTAAAAATAAATAAAAACTAATCAGCAAATATGTAGATTTTAATTTGTCAAAGTGAACACATAAAATTAATTTGATGCACAGGAACACATAAATATGAATAATTGTGAGTACGTACTAGCCTGCTGAAGCCACCGTAAATGATGCAAAATCCTCCCTGGTAATCAGAAACCTCAAGAAAGCCTTCGACATTTCGATAGTCGTAGGAGCACACCACTCTGTTTGTGTGGGGGTCAATCTGGTCGATGCCACCAGGCGTCACCTCTAAACTCACAGGCTTCCGCGTGTCGCTCCAGTGATGCTTATAGCAGTTGTAACGCTGTGTAATTTGTAGTGACACACAATTTTAGACATGGGAATTTTTAGGTGCATAAGTGCAACAAAAAATGTTGATTCATTTAAACAGGTTATAACACCTTTATATATTTTTTTATTTCTTCCCATATGAACATCAGAACTTACCCTACCAGTTATCTTCCCCTCTGAAAACTCTGTTCTGAATCTCTGCAAGCACAAAATGCAAACAACAAACCTGTCAGATCTACATAATTAAAACAAATTAAGATAACAAAACTAGAAATAATTCTCTGAAGGAACACCCATTCTTCTTGTTTTTAAACAAACTCTCCCACTTTCTTGCCAACAACAAATTATCAGCTTACTTGTATTTGTGTTTCACAGCTACAGTAAAGCAATGGATAATGAATTCACAGTCACTGCATTTCTAACAGAGACATTTTTTAAACACCACAACAAATTCTGGAGACGCACTGTAAGTCAGTAAGCATGGGTTTCAGATTTAAAATCATTTAATAACATGAATAAAATATATTAATAAAGGTGAATGTTAATGATAACTGACCAATCCTTCAGTGAGTAGCTCTGTCCGATGCTCTGTTGAGAACTTGAGCGTTTCTGACTTCTTGCCGGTGCCTTTACGGAATGTGAGGCTGAATTCTGTCCCCTGACCTTTTCCTACTGGACCAATACCACAGATGTCTCCATAAGGCCACTGAAAAAAGCAAAAGCAAGCAGAGTTTATTAACACAAGGGGGGGGGGGGGGGCCGC
>JARVJO010000165.1:8886556-8896735 GCA_031762555.1 Cynodonichthys magdalenae | reverse complement strand
AAATGAGATAAACAGAATTATCCAAAAACTAAACTTGTTGACTTTTAATCTTGTGATCTGAAAATGATTATTGATTATCTTTGGCTTTATTTTTAAAAAAAGAAAAAAAAAATCACATTTACTAATTACCTTGTCTTTAACATGACACCCACACTTATGACTAAGCTAGGTGCTAAAAAATGCAAAAAAAAAAAAAAAAAGGACAAGAACTACAAGAATTGAATTCAGTTAAAGAGTTGGTACACTGAGTCGATTTGGTTGCAACAAAGATTGTAGAGCTGTAATACACAAATGGAAAAAAATATTAAGAAGGCTACCATATAAAATCCCCTACAAGTGCAGTCATTACTTATTTAAGAGTTGGAAATGCACATAACTTACAATATCTAAGCGTGTCAGCCATGTCATCAAACCTTTGATTTGAAGAATGTATTTTATTTTGAGGTTTCACTTTTGTCTGTAGACAGTTATTTGTCTGTACTTTCAGAAACGAATGCTGATTTTGTAACCTTTTTTGTAAGTTGAGGTCAGGGGTGATAAAAGGTTATTACCGATATCAGCAAACTACTTGATAAAAGTTAAACTTGTGTAAAATACAACTTTTGTGCCATCTATGGACACTCTCCCATTAGTGCAACAGTACATAACTTTACAAAGAATACATCACATTGTCTTTAATCTATTAAAACATCAATACCTGCTCATGTAAACACGAGCAACTTGAAACAAAATATACAGAATCATAAACAAAACCTTTAGACAATGCTGTTCAAGGTTCACAGCTAAATATGGTAAAGGTTGTTGTTTTGGAGGAAGTTAAAGCTAAAAAATGACTTGTGACAACTGAAAATCAAACAATATTGAACTATTTTTGTTTCATATCTTGTCAGTAAACAATTTACCCTTCATAATGTTTAATGTGCCATTGAGATTTTAGCTTTTATTTTATGCTATCATGTTAATATTGAGCTTTTTACAAAAACCTTGCACCAACAAAATTTCCTCTAGAGGTAAATTTTTATTTGATAGTTTAACAATGGTATTTTTAGTTCAACTGTTGATGCAACATATCAGACACAATCTGCTGAAGAGAACTGCACTAACAAAGAACAACAAAAAAATAACAGAAGTGATCTGAGTCACGGCTTTTCAGTTATGACTTTAAACTGCTAGTGTTTGGTCTTTTTTTTTTAAATCATAAATGACTCACCGTGAATGAAGGTAAAGGTGAAACATCTTGACCTCTGTTACTGACTGATGCTTTACACCAAACCTGAGTGAAACAGTTCAGATTGGTCACGTTATAAGGCATCTGATTGGGTGACGGACCATGCGCTGCTCATTAGTCTAATTTAATTACAGCAAGAGAGAGAGATGAGGAAAAGAAATGTTTCCTTTATTTTTTTTCCTGTTAGAATCTCAGTTAATAAAATGGAGAGGGAAGAGCTTTTGGTTTTAACCAGGAGACTGTCTTACAGAATCTTTATCAATATTTTATTTGACTCAAATAACTTTTAACATGCATTGTATCAAATCATACTTTTATTAAACACAAGGCTTTTGGGGGGTTGTGTTGTTGATTTCTAAGCATGGCAACATAATTTGGCTGTGGGCTGCTATTGGGGTTGTAGGCATATGTCATAATAAAATATGATAGAATTTTAAAGAGAAAAATGCTTTTAAACATGCATTCTATAAGTAAAAGACATACTCAAAGTAATAAACAGTCATGATGACTGTCACCTTGTGCTGCTCTCCCTCTCATTTTTTTCAAAGACGTGTACTGCCATCTAGTGGTCAAATTTGCTCATTGAAACCGGTCTAGTAATTGCTGGGAATTGAGCTTTAAAAATGTAAAACTATTGTAATGATAAAAGGGGACAAAGGGTTTAATTAAACAAAACGATCAGGAAGTATTAACAGGCATTTGGGCAAATCATTTAATGCAGCAATGCTGCACAACTTCATAATATGCGAGAATAAAACATAAAGAGGATTTCATAGTTATGGTAAATAATATTATGATGTATATCAAGAGATATTTTTGTACACAGGAAAAACAGAATCAGACAATCATCACTGTAAAATCTTTAGGTTACCATACACAATTGTAAAAAAATCATTACTTGAATTCAACAATATATCTGAAAGTAACTGTCAGTAGTCATAGAGAAGATAAAACAACGATATTACAAAATGTAATAAGTAAAAATAGAAAATAATAATAAAGGCAGGCTTGACACATTTAAGGACAATCAGACAAATCAACTTCTTCATATGTCTATTATGACAAATTCTAACACCTAACCTAACACTAACCTAACATATAAATGATAAAACTCAAGCACTTAAGTATTAACAATTTAGTTATGTTGAGTTATGTCTAAAGTGTAATATCTTTCACATACTGACTCAATTTTGTTTCCGCAAGCAGGATTTCAATCATTTACGTCCTTTTCCATTTTTACGTAGCACCATTGAACGCACCTCTGGTAACCAAGGCAATGACGCTATATTCTGTTACCTAGGTATTCTCGAAGCAAACACTAGCTGGATAGCTAGGCTAGCAGGTTTTAAAGGTAATCTCACGGCTATGGTTTAACGTGAATTTTGCCTGTTTACCGAGTTAAACACACAGTCAAAGAAGTTTACAAGATTTTGAGTCCAGCGAATCAATTCTAGCTTTAAGTTTGCTTCCCCTGCTTTACATAGAGACAGTCATCTTTTTTGGATCAACTCCGATAAGCTACTCAGCCATTATGGTAAGTTAGCTGCCGTGTGTTGCAGTTTTGTCACACCTGATTGGTTTTCGAAGTTATAAATATAATTTTCTAAACGTAGTGCTTCAGTTGAGTATAGAGCTAATGTTAGCAAGTATCTTCTTAGCTGTGGTAGTTCACGCGAAAAGGCCTAGTAACACAAGAGAGAAAATCCTCTTCAAGTTAGCTAAGCTAATTGATGTTATTTCATTAACTGTCTTTTTCTGAATCTTTCTGGTATACATTTTGCATAAAGTTTCTTTCGTTTTGTCTTCATGCAGGCTGACTTTGGGTTTAATGACCATCATCAGAATGAAATTATTAATTACATGCGATTTGCCCGTTCAAAGAGGGTCCTAAGTCTTAAGACAATCGACTCATGCTTCGAGGAACTCAAAGATAGCAGGTAAATTATTTTATTGTGTAAATTGACTATTTGGATTTTATTCTCATTATCTATTAAAAAGGTTGTAACAAATAGAGATGTGCTGTAGTGACAGATAGCTTCAAGGTGGAGGTGGGACAGCATCAGGGATCATCTTGTTAGTCCTAGTGATGGACAGACCAACAGATGAGTTCAAGAAGGAATCACAGCGAACTATGATGTTTTCAGATGACATTGTGGTATGTGGTGAGAACAGGGAACACGTGAAAGAGAACTTGGAGATATGGAGGTACAAACATGAAAGAAGAGGAATAAAAGTCATGACAAAATAGAGTACTACACAGGTCGAAAGACTGGGAGATAAAGTTAGGGAGGGCAGGTTGAGATGGTTTGGACATGCAGAGGAGGGACAGTGAGTATATTGGTAGAAGATTTTAGAAATGCAGCTGCCAGGAAAAAAACAAAGAGGAAGGCCAAAGAGGAGCGATAGATACAGTTAGAGGACATGGACATAGTTTGAATAAAGACAGAGGATG
Organism: Cynodonichthys magdalenae; assembly: GCA_031762555.1. Lineage (NCBI taxonomy): Eukaryota > Metazoa > Chordata > Actinopteri > Cyprinodontiformes > Rivulidae > Cynodonichthys > Cynodonichthys magdalenae. The sequence goes on along the minus strand of JARVJO010000165.1, from coordinate 8,893,055 downwards.
CAGATTTGTGAGATGGAAGAGGATGACTTTTAGTGGTAACCCCAGAAGGGGGGATAGCTGTATAAAAAAAAAAAAAGAATGCTTCTCAGTTAATAACATTTGTGCTTGTTGATGACTTCCTGTCTGAAAGGCTGGTGGAAGAGACGTTCACAGTGGACGAAGTGAAAGAGATGCTGGACGGGCTGCAGATGGTGGTGCGTGGGGAGGTGGAGATGGAACTCATCAACACGGCCCACACGAACGTGCTGCTGCTCAGGCAGCTTTTCTCCCAGGCAGAGAAGTTTTACCTTCGACTGCAGAGTGACATCTCAGAGCTGGAGAATAGGTGAGCTTTGAAAGGGGAAGCTGATCTCCTTCAAATTGCTGAGTTAAAAATTCATAAACTGAAAGCAATTTAACAGACCATGTCACATTTTTATTCAAATACAATAAAAAAATTAAACGTAATGTAAGGTTTTATAAATAAAAAATGCTAATAGTTTTATAGTACGACTTTTGTCATTAATATAATTTTTATTTTGAAAAAAAAAACATGGGGTAAAGCTTTTTTTTTTACCTTGCTTGTTCTTGTTGTACATTTTATTTTGAAAAACATCTCATTTCATGCCATATGAAACAGATAGGTCTCTAAATAGCTCTTACTTTGTGCCAGTTTGTATCTTATTTCCTCTTTGTCTTTATTACATTCCATCTGCCAGGTAAAAAGGTCACATGTATGATGTACATGTATTTTGCTCTACTTTCCGTTACACATGTTTATTCCATTACACCACTTTAGTCTATTTTTTAAAACTGACATTTAGTTAGTCTAAAACCCACAAGCTACACCTTTTATGGTTTATAGAATAGAATATGAACAACATATTTCATTTTATCTTATCAATGGTGAATCTAACAGTCTTTCTAATTTTATTTTTGGGGTCCTACTAGACAAGATTTCCATCCTTTATTGCTCAGAAATACTTTTTATTATCCCACATTTCTACTGCACTCCTAATTACGTTCTGCGCTTCACTGAGAATCAAAGACTTTAGAATATTATTAAATTGGCAGGATAGTGGGGAAAACTATATATGAAGTGGATAAAGATAAGATTCTTGAAGATTTCAGCCTTTGAGAGCAGAACTGGGTTTTTGCAGAGGTGGTTTACGCCCATCGCAGCCAGAGAAAAGTTCAAATGTGTCACATTGTTGAGGTTGGACAAGCAAAAGAGCAAAGACAATTAATGCAAGCTAAATGTTTCAGTCAGTCAATTTTGTAAAATAGCTCTTTTAAATAATATTTTGTTGTAAAAGCAAAATAAAAAAGGTGATCTTTTTTTACTTCAACTGGCTGTACACTAATGTAGGGCGTAGTTAAAAGACTATTAGTGAAATCATTTCAAGATGTTCTTACACGTGCCATATATAACAGATGGATTTACAAAATTAACATTCAAATCTTTAACATGCATTTACAAACTTAAAAAGACATTTTTATTTTTCTTTAACAAGTATTCAAAGAGTTCCTGAGAATATATCATTGTTTTTTTTACTCATTACTAATCAAATTCAAGATAACAAAAGACCAGAGTTCTTCTTTGGAGTCACTTCCAGTTGCACCGGCCACGCTAAGTTCAAAACAAAAATATGCCAGCTGTGTGACAAAATGAGTAAAATTATGTGCATTATGCCAAATTTCTTAAATATAAATATCTTTTTTTCAACTTTTGCATATGTAGGCATTCTGAAACTATAAAAGGGGCTAAATGGATAAAAAAGATTTTCTCAAAGATATTCAAAATGTTAGATTTGATATACAAATGCATTGTAGAAATCCAAACTACACTTTACACTTCCTTTATTCGTCAGAGATATGAGAAATCCTTTGCTTTATTAGCACACATTACATGAGCAAAAGTTCACACGCCCTGTTGTTCAGAACATAATTTCATGCTGGGCTCGTTTGATCAGCGTAAACCTCCACAGTGCACAAATCTGCACTCTCTGCCCTCACTTCTGAACTCTTTCTAACTTCTGACCTCAGTCACCTTTTACCTTTTAAACACCGTATTCTAAAGAAGATACTTTGTTTATAATATGCACATGGTGGGTGGATAAACAACCTATAAACCCTCTTTTTTTTTCCCCCCACAGGCTACAGCTGTACGTGACTGAATAGCTTTCTAGAGCCAGGAATACGCCCCTTGTCACGATCTACGTGTCTTCAGCTGCTTTTTAAAAAACCACATATAAGCTTTGTTGAGAACACTTCAGCTCACCACAAGCACGTGTCTTTTAACATAAGAGCTAAACTGCCATCAGGAAAAACAGGGTGTTCACTGTTCTTTGCCAAACATTCACAACCGCTACAGAGTAGATTGTAATGCTAGCAAAGATCAAAATCAACACTGAGGTTACAGATTATCTACGGTGTCAGTTTTACTGTTCAGTGTTGCTTACAAAATACACATTTTACAAACTAAACTGTGTTTTTTAAGGCTAATCATTCATTATGAGTTTTCATGTGTTTTTCTTCTTGCACGTTTATAGGGAGCTTTTAGAGCAAGTGGCTGAATTTGAGAAGACTGACTTTAAAACCACCAATAAGGTACAAAAGCTGTACATGTACAGTAGCATATTTACACCGACACGAATGTCAGAAAAGTGCAGCATCTCTAGACATTTGAGTCTTTCTCAAAAGCTTCAGCTGCAACGTCTTCATTTTATTTCCAGATAAACCAAGAAACAAGCAAACCCAAGTTAGCGCCGTTGAATGAAGGCGGGGTGTCGGAACTTCTTAATAAGGTAAATTATCGTGTTAATTGCACAGACTGAGTGCAAAGCTCTACTGTTATCATTAAAACCCTCAAACACAGTTGTTGCTTATTTATTGTTTAAGGAAATAGCGAGACTACAGGGGGAAAATGAGAAACTGAAAGCCAGGCTTCGGACTTTAGAATCTCAGGTATAAAAGTAAACTTAAAAAAACAAGCTTCATTTTTTTTCTTAAAATTAGTAACAACTGTTGTTTTGTTTTCTTGAAAACAATTGCTGACAGGCCACGAGTGCTTTAGAAGGGAAATCAAAGGTAGAGCGAGCCCTGAAAGACCTCCAGAAAGTGCAAGGTGAACAGCAGGTACGGTTCCAAATCTTGTTTGCTATAAAAAAAAAAGTTTCACAGTTAACAGATGTTTTTCATTTCATTTTATTTATATTACTTTTTTTCCCATCTAAATTCTTGCTGCCATTTGCTTTAATCTGCTAACTTTGAGCTAAATGGTATGTATCCACCTGTTAGAAAAATAATTCAGTAACAGATTCGGTATCTTCAGGCTGTTTTTGCCTCGATCAGCTGTTCAGGCCATTTGAACCCTAACTGGGTTTTTCTTCTGCCCTCTCAAGCTTGATGCTCAATCCCAGGAGATCAGCAGTCTAGAGAACACAGTAGCAGCCCTGAAGGAGGACTATGAAAGATCTCTCAGCGCCAACGCTGCATCGCAGAAGGATTTGCAGGAGAACCTCATCTCTGCCAAACATGAGCTTCTAAGAGTGCAGGAGCAGCTGGCCTTAGCAGAGAAGGTATGTCAGTGTTTGTGTTGATTGGGAAGTTCAGCAGTGGTGTTTATGCTAATGACAGCCTTCCCCTTTTTGTCAGTTTTTCAACTTGATCTCATATCATAAGATCCTGCAGCTGAGATTTCTTTAACAGGTCAACCAGTATGCTAAGGTTTTCCCCTTACCTTTGGTGTTTTTGTTTGTGAAATGCCTCGAAACTCCACATGAAAAAGGTTATTCCTCCCCACAAAAACACAATGCCCTTTAGGGGCCTGAAACACTTCCTCTAAAGTCCAGTTTGTTTGTTTCTATTTTATTGTTATTTACCAACATCACTGTGGAACACGTTTACATCATTTCTGTTTAGTGGGTAATTTTGAATGCCTTAGACGACTCAGCACAGTGGCTCTGTGGTTAGCAGAGCAAGATGGTCCTGGGTTCTATTCCCGGTTTGGACCGGGGGTCTTTCTGTGTAGAGTTTGTAAGTTCTTGTGTTTGCATGGGTTTTCTCCCACAAGCCAAAAACAAGCCCGTTAGGCTGTCTTCAGGCCCAGGCCTCCCTTGGAAAAGAGATCTCAATGTTTGTCTGGTTAAAATAATAATAATAATAATAATAATTTATTTGACCAATCATCTAACGCCTCATAGTAACTTAGACAGAAACTTATTATGTTCTGTGATAGTTAAAGTATATAAACCTCCAGAACGTTACACTCAGCTTTGTGAACAAGCATAACGTTTGTTCTTCAACGTGGACCTTTCTACATAGCTGGTCTGTTTAGAGGCTTTTTGACTATTTTATCTGTTCAAATTAAACCAGCTTATTATGCAATTTTTAATTTTTTTAACCAACATGAAGCTAACAAAAACATCTATGTCAAAGTTCTACAGTATTCCACAGGTAATATTGTAGTGTCCAGTCTCTTCTTGAGGTTTGCGTGTTTCCCTTCATGCTAGGAGAGTTTATGTTCTGTGTGCAGGAGCTGGACAAAAAGTTTCAGCAAACGGCAGCGTACCGCAACATGAAGGAGATTCTAACCAAGAAGAACGAGCAGATCAAAGAAATTAGGAAACGATTGCAAAAGTGAGTATTAAAAGCAAACTTTTGTTATAGTTAGAGAATGAGGTGTGAAAAATCTCAGTTATGGTGTTTGACGGATATATGATCAGAAAAAACATATTGTTTTGTTTGTTATTTCAGATATGAGCCTGATGAATGAGCTCTACACACATCAACCAGAAAAAAAAAGAAACCATCAGTTCCAGTGTTTTAAGACAAGGAAGACATTAAAAAAATCTTTCTATAAAGAATTTTTTTCAGTTTCTGTACTTATTGGCTAGAGGAAAAAGCAGAAACCAGTAGGTTGGCTGCACACAACTGAATACACTTTTTTTTTCTCCTGTCTGAAGCTTGAGCTCACAATAGTAGCTATCTCTCCTCTCAGTGCTCTATGCAATTTCCTGCTTGAAGGGGCCTTGTCCATTTGCTGAAATGGACAGAAATAAACTCTTTGTCTCAAGCTTTGCTCTCATATTTATCAAATGGGAAAAAACTTAATAATCTGGTTAATAATTACTGATATTTTCTCGTCTTAATTTTAGCAGCACCTTAAAATCCAGTTTTAACGAGCGAAACCAAGTTCCAAGCAAATCTTTTTTGTTCATTAGGGATCAATTTAGTGAAAAATGACGCTTCTCGATGCTTGAGGTTTTCGGTGTATTTTGCCATTTAAACGTTTTAATTGTATTTCACTCCTAAGTATTTCCAATAATACAATATAATATAATATTGCGTGGAAAGTCGGAGCTTAAAGCAATTTTTTTTCCTTTTTCGCTCCTGCGTCTAGATTTGAAGGGCATAGAATATTTTTTGTGTGGAATCTTTGTGTATTTTTTGTATCACTGTACTTACATGACTTTCATGAAGAAATGGCTCTTGTAGAGTGTGACACATCTACTGTTACGTTAGATGTGCGTTTGTCTGGATTGTGCAAAATATGGGCAAATAAAAGTTGTGACTTGTTTTATTTTTGCTATGAATGATGGACATTTTCATCTAATAATTAATGTGTCTAGATACCATAAAGTCTTATTTTTATTTTTTAGACATTTGCACTAGACTACCTGCATAATGTTAAAACAGTAGAACTGACTTATAGTGATTGTAGGATTTTAAAGACTTGGATTGGATTTACCTAGGGGGCGCCACACTGCTATAAAACACAATGCATGAATCAATCAATTGAATGCATCACAGCTATTTAAACTGTTAAAATTTGTTAGACTTGCAGGTTATAACATGAAACCACTATTGATAGTTTTTGTAAAGACTGAATAGATTTGTATTGTCTGCTGCACAAGGTGAAAACGTGATAAGGGTTTTGCCTCTGTGGGTGCTTTTTTTTTTTTTTTTTTAGCAAAGTTGCTCATGAGCCACAGGACATGATTTAATGAAACATTCAGAAATTAATCATCAGGTCAGCATCTACATCTAAATTATTTTTTTTGGATTTAACAAGTCAAGATGGCGCCAAAGCAAATAAGCCATGTAAGCAAATGTGTGTCAGAGTTTGGTCTGCATTGCTGGTAGTAAGTTGGGCTCGTTTCCAGTGAGAGTTGGACTTGTGTATGTGAGTGATCAGTGCCTCCAAATCCGAGACCATGGTCTTGAGCCAGAAAAAGGTAGAGCGCCTCCTCCGGGTGGGAGAAGTAGTCCTGCCCCAAGTGGAGGAGTTTAAGTATCTCGGGGTCTTTTCACGAATGAGGGAAGAATGGAGCTAGAGATCGATCAGTCTACGTTCCTACCCACATCTATGGTCACGAGCTTTGGGTAGTGACAGAAAAAACGAGATTGCGGATAAAAATGAATAGATAGATATGATGATAGAAATGAGTTTCCTCCATAGGGTGGCTGGGCTCTCCCTTAGAGATAGGGTGAGAAGCTCAGTCATCCGGGAGGGACT
>JARVJO010000165.1:8840401-8870687 GCA_031762555.1 Cynodonichthys magdalenae | reverse complement strand
CTTTTAGAAACTCTGGGAACCACAAGTAAACCTGCAGTCTGAGAGCGAAGAGGTCTGTTAGGAAAATATGGAAAAATGAGATCTTTAATATAAGATGGAGCTTGGTTGTTGAGAGCTTTGTATGTTAGAAGTAGGATTTATTTTTATTTTTTTCAGAAACACTGCAGTCTTCTCTCCACCAACTAAACTAGTTTAAAACAGACTGAGGCAAAATAAAAAAAAATGTTCTGTGGTCAGACAAGTCAAAAACTGAAATTCTTTTTAGAAACCACTTCCACCACATCTCCTGTCCTAAAGAGGAGAGTGACCATTCAGCTGTTATCAGTGCACAGTTCAAAAACCAGCCTCTCTGATGGTATGGGGGTGCATTAGCATCTATGACAAGGATGGGCAATCCTGGTTTTGAGGGCTGCTATCCTGCATGTTGTCTTTTTTCTCTGCTCTAACACACCTGAATTGATGAGTGATTAGCAGGTTTCTGCAGAACTAGAACAGGTAATTCAATCACTGTGTTTGGAGTAGAGAAACAAGTGGTCCTCAAGGACCAGGAAAGACTGTCTCTGACCTATGGCATGGGCAGCTTACACAGATGGAACTGTACCATTAGTGCAAAAAAAAACATAAAACATATTAATAAGAATTATAAATACATATATATGTGTGCGTGTGTATACATATTTTTTTTAAGGTAAGGTCTTGCATATGTCAGCAAGACAATACTAATCTACTGCATCCATTACAACAGCATGCCTTAAAGGTTGAAGAGTCTAAGTGCTGAACTGACCTGCCTGAAGTCCAGAGCTTTCCAATAATAATAATAATAATAATAATAATAACATTAGGTGCTGAATGAAATGATAAGTCCAGCAAAGACCTGAACTGCTGAACATCATGTACCGTCCAGACAAGAAAAGGACAACATCCCCTCCAAAAACTCCAGCAACTGTTTGTTCAGTTCATAGACATTTAGAAGCTGTTGTTGAAAGAAAAAGGGAAACAAGATGTGCTGCTGCCTTTAGATTTAAAATCACCTTCTTAAAAAAAAAGGAAGAAAATTTGAGCATTCTCATTTATTGCTGTTTTTGACAACATCACAATTTTTTCAGAATGGGGGTCATAGATGGTATGATGATGAGTTTAAAATGCAACTTTCATCCACACAAACAGGACTTTTCTTTTTCCGCAGAAGAAAAGAAATTTAATAGAACTTGGACCTCCACAATTCCAGCCCAAACGGGGGGGAGCCTCTTATCACCTGCCATCTCTCCCACAGCTAATATTTCACTTCAGCTTCCAGGCCCACAGAATGAGAGACGTTTCCATTTCATGTCAGTCATTTTCAGGCCTGTGTGTTACCTGCATGGTGATAAGTGTTTGACTGACTGGGGATGTCGTTAGTCACTGTCCGGCTCCGAGTGACAGCCACAGATTGACGATGATGATGAGACGTAGAGGAGGAGGAGGAGGAGGAAACAGGAAGATTCAGCTGATGGAAGAGGGAAAACATTTACACGTCTATAATGACAAACACAAAGCCGTATTCACACACATTCTCAGCACAACGTTTGAGTCAGAAGACAGCTTGGTGTTTATTATTATCCACCTCCACAAGGTGAAAGGTGGGTGATAATACTTTTACTTGTTTCTGCATGTGTTTGTGGGATTTTTGCCACAATATCTCACAAATAAAAGGACAATTTTTAAGAAAATGCTTAGAATCATGTGAATCTACAACTAATTAACTTCTGGAATCAACCTAACTGAGGATGGTCACCACAGACAACCAACTTTAAAAAAAAAATGAAGAAAACTTAACTAAACGTGACTATAAACTAATTAATATTACAGATATTAATTTGAAATTTGGAGTGGTAGCAGAAATTGATCCCAAACACATATTTGGAGGTTTAACAAATTGCACTAGATTTTTGTTTAAAAATGTATCTATTCAGAGGCAATGCTGTCTGTCTGTTAGCAAAATATCTCACAAACCACTTGTTGGGTTTTAATGAAACTTTCAGGAAATAGTTGCTAAATGTCCCTCTTCAACTGACCAGCTTCTGGACCTAATCTTACTCAAGATGACCTCCTCAGCAAACTGAACTTAGGAAACACAAACGTTGCTATAATTTGGTGAATTTTGCAAAAAAATGTGCTCAAATCCATGGTGGTTGTAGGTGAGAGTCTTTTACAACAAATACTATAAATGCTACTCATTTTGTGAGATTTTTCCTTAAAACAGTAGCAATAACTCCTATTTGCCATTTAGCAAAATATTTTATGAACCACTGGACCGATTTGAATGAAACTTTTCCCAATAAAACACTTAATGTAGAAAAGAGAAAATAATTCCAAGGTCATGTTTGTAAATGAGAAGTGGCTCTCAAACAGTTTACCTGGATAAATAACGGTTAAATAAAATAAAATAAAATAATGTTTTTTCAGACTAATTAGCCAACATTTCCTTTTTGGTGAATTAAAAAGGATACCTTTCAAAAAGATATTTCACAATCCTATAACAGGAACATAAAAAATAGAAAATAGTGAGTTCAAGTTTTTTGTTCAATTAGAGTACAGTTTGTGCAGCTGTGTATTCCCAGAGTACACTCCAGTGATGCAAAGGCTATTTATCATCTTGAGCTCAAACATCCTGTTTTTATTGTTCAGCCTCTCCAAGTGTGTGCTCCAACATTTTGTTTGCCCAAATCACAGTTTTTAGCTTTTTTAAAAAATGCCCTTCCTTACACACAAAGAAAAATCACCATTTAAAAATAAAAAAAACATCAACATTTTGATTGAATGCAGGTGACGTAACAAAAAACAATCAACTTAACCAAACCAACTGGGGCAAGAAATTACTGAAAGCAAATTCTGATTGAAGCAGGAATAATGCTTGGTATAGAACTGAACAGTGCAGAAAGAAACAGGGGTGTAACAAAGAAACAATGAAGTGTAAACAAAAAGCATTAATGACAAAATGAAGAACAGGTGTGGTGATTGGCACTCAACTGGACCAAGTGTGCAAGAGCAGAAAATAAGATGAGAGTAAGACTGAAATGTCAAAAACAAAAGAATATACCTCAACAACCTAATGAAGCTAAAAATGTAGCTCTCAATTACTAATAAAATTACAACATCTGGTATGCTTACATCTGACTGTAAAACTGTTAGGTTAATTATCCCTGATTTTAACTAAATTCACACAAATAAAAAGGCCAGCTCAGGCTAAAGTTCAGCTTTTTTTAGTTTGTCATCTTCATAATATTCATTTATTTATTATTCTGTAGCTATGGGAGTTACATTTGTATGTAAAACTCTGTGCTTCCAGTACTTTTTACTATTCAGAGTGCAAAAATAAAATAAAATAAAATAAAATAAAATAAAATAAAATAAAATAAAATAAAATAAAATAAAATAAAATAAAACACAACATTGAATCCCAACTGAAATAATTTAAATTTAACAGTCCTCTTGTCCAGACCTTGTTCAGGTCACTTTTACACATCTGAAATCAATATGATTTTTTTTTTCTCTGTTCAGTGTACTTTAACAGTTTGAAAACTATCAGAACTGTAGATTTTAAAATTAGATCAAACATTGAGGGACATTATTAAAAATGGTGGTTGGGATAGGGTTTTAGTAACATTTTCAGTTTTTTACACAAACAAAATATACAGCATTGTTTACACCATTTGTGTTAAAAGTTGGAAAAGGCAGGAAATAATACGGCACCAAGAGGCCAAAGAGTTCAATCTCTGGACATCTCTGGAACACATTTTCACCTTTTCAGCCTCTACTCTTCCTTTTACCTCCTCTTCCAAAAGCAAGACAGCAGGTGGGAAGATGGACGGGCCGAGCGTTTCCAAACGTGAACAGAACCTGACTGCTGCTCTACCTGAGGAGCAAAAACAAAAGAGCCATCTCTACCTGTAGGACTGTGGGAGTCGAGGCTTTGATCTGGACCAGAAACAGAGAGTAGTTTGATGAAATATTGATGCTTTTTTTTTTTAACTGAGTCCTGTGGGAGCTCAGTCTGCTCTCAGGATGTTTGCGCTGATCCACAGTACTGCTCCGTGCTCCAGTAGATAAGAATAGACTTCAACAATGCTGCTCAAGGAGTGTTATCAGCGCTAATGGGGCTAATGATGACCCCCCAGTCTGGGCCTGAGTTGGTCAGGGACTTTTTCTGTAGCTGATCAAAAGAAGTGGTGGGTTTAATCAGTCCAAATCTGCTGCAAAAAGAACACACGGGGCTGATACGTTTCTGACATCTTAACAGAATATTGACCGCAAAGCCTGCACAACTTAAATCTTTATTCTTTGTAGGGGGAGAAAAAAAGATACTCTAAATCTAGATAACTTGCTCTTTATTTTACTTTTCTCATTAATGATGACATTTGAAGGCTAATGATTGCGTTTATGCATGTTGTGTGGGTTTGCATGTATGTCTGTTACCAAACTACACTCTAAATAAATGAAGCGTCATATTTAACCAAATAAATTCAAGCAATTTACTCATTTTTTTGGTGAAAAATCATCTTATGAACCACTTAATGAATTTTAATGAAAATGCATCAAGAACTGGTTAATTTTTGGAATTAGCATAATTCACAATGACCACAACAGATAATTGACTTTAGTTAAAATGGTTTTGACTCAGTTTTGCATATATTAAGCTAAAAATAAAAACGTTTGCATTGGATTTACTTAAATAAATTTTGTCAACAGGTTCTACCTGAATTGAGTAAATCTAAAGCAATTTTTAAATTTACTTTATAAGTGAATGTGAAGTAATTGTGTTAGATTTACTTAATTCAGTTGAGGAGAACCTGTTGATTTAATTTATTTAAGTAAATCCAAATCAAACATTTTGATATTTTTTGAGTGTAATACTTTGATTTGCAAGTGATCAGACCTGATGTTTTTTTCAGGTTTAGCCCAAAACGTTTTAAATAAAATGATATTAGTCCAAAATTCTGGCTGAGAATTTGGTGTGTGATCTACATTATTTCAAGAATTGCTTTAGGCCTTAAATTAGCTGTATTAAAAAGTTCACATTCTTAAGTTCATTTGGTGTCATGTTTCATTAAAAAAAATCCTAAATCTAATAAACTTGTTTTTATAAAACCACGGATTCTTCCCAGTGATAAAGTTTGAAACACTTCTGACTTGTTAATCCTAGCATATAAAATGAATTAAAGCCAGTGCTCAGAAAGTTTCCTCTGAGTTTGTCTAAAAGTGACCCACATTCTCTGAGCCAAAAAAGTGATCTTCAAGGACTGAATATATTGGTAAATTGCCTTGAGTGTTTTTATCTGCAAGTTAAAAGGCTAACACACTCCAATCTGTTTTAAATAATATTTTTAAAAAAATGAAAAGAGTGGAAGTGAGGAAAAAAATGAGGGAGGATTTATCACTTTCCCATGTTCATACACAAGATAGACGGCGGGCATAATGACTTCAGAGGAGAAGGCGGAATGATTGTTTGAACTTAAAGGCAGAGGAGGCAGAGAGATGAGAAGGAGGAGGGGGTCTGAGGAGGAGCCAGGGGCAGCAGATAGTCTGGGAAAGGTCTAACGTTAAAGTCGAATTAACATGCCTTTCCATTGGAGTCCATTAGATAATCATATTCATACCACACAAGGCTCAGAATCCCTCTCTGTTTCATTATTCTCTTTTAATCCAGTCTGATAAGGGGCGCGAGCGTCTTGGTTTTATTATGTTGTCATTTGGAAGCCACATGAAATCCCCGTGGGACAATATCATGGGGAAATTGCTTAAGTAGCCCAAGTGGATATAGTTTTGCGTTTATTATTTCTGACGGATTCAAAATAACTGCAAATATCCTTTTTTCCCCCATCGCCCCCTCCTTGATTGTTGGGGGCTAAGAGTCTTATCAGTCATTCACACTAATGGCCCACTCAAGCCACCCGATACCTCCGGCGGGGTGGGGGGAGTAGTGCTGCTGTGTTTGAATGCGTCCTGAATGTACAACTGTGTACAGGTGCAGTACATGTGAGAGATAGGAAAAAGGGGAAAAACATATTCTTAAGAGAGGTGGAAGAAGACTTTTGGAAGGAAGGAAAAGACGCTCTTGACAGTAGATTAAAGGCTGCTGAGGCTCTCCCTTGTGGTGTGTTTGTTTGGCCCCTAAATCCTGGCAAACACGGCAAGATGTCAGGTTGTTCTGTTCGTGTTTGTTTAGCAGACTTGCAGTTATAAGAGCAAGAGAAAGCAAACACTTTAAGTCCCGTAAAGCTTCTGGTACAAAGAGGTAAAAATCAGAGGTAAAAGCTGAAAAAAATGACCTATTTCTTTAACTGACCTGAATCCTTATAACATCAGGGTTGTTAGAGAGATGAATGATTTATGTTTTAAAATGTGGAACTTCCTAACTAAGCTCAAAGATACAGGTCATTCAAAATACAAAAGCAGCAAGTTTTTATCTTAAGTTTAGCTGCTTTTCACTCATTTTCTGTTCAGTCCTTGACCTAAAAAACTTAAATAAAGAGTGACATGGACAAGCAGAGGACAATTAAAGAAATGTCAGATTTGAAAAATCATCTTCAGCAGATGAACAGTATCTAAAGTAATTTCTTTATGACAGAAAAAACAAATGCAAAAATGCTACATAATAAACACAAGATCAAGTTTTCAGCAAAAGGTTTTTAGGAATCACGTTATCAATGCTAAAATACAGATTTTTTTAAAAATCAAAGATTCAATCAAAGATATGGGAACAAATTATGTCTTCATCAGGTCAAATCAGTTAGAATTGCTTTTTAAAGAATCACGACTCAAAGCGTTTTCACAGGGCCAAATTACTGCCATAAAACATCAAAGCAAAACTAGAATTGTGAACCAAATAGAACCATCTCTATTTAGTCTGATTTAGATGTAAAAAACTACTGGACATTCAGGTTGTGATGTTTTAAGACAAATCAACGACAGTCAAATCAAATCAAGTCAGTTTATGTACCGTAAATAGCACAATTATGAAACCTCCTTCATGGACCAACATGCTTTACAAATTAAAATAAGTAATTCATATGAAAGCAAAATAAAACAACCAACCAACCAAAAAGTCAAGCTATATATAAATTAGTTTTAGAAGGGTTGTAACATTTAGAGCTGCTAAGTTAATTTTTTTGTAGATAAATACAGCTAAATATCATCAGCATACAGTGTAAACATGGGTTTGTATGACAAAATCCTGAGGCAGCAAAGAACAAAACAGTCTAAGTCCAGAACCTTGTGGAACACCTACCTAATTTTGGTATATTCATCATACAAATATACACAATTGACAAATAAGCTTAAAAATAACTATAGCAATGCTGTCAATCCCAGTAATATGTTCAAAGGCTTTGTACTAGTGCGGTATGACCAAAATTTTATATCACGTTAATTTTTTTCCTATCACAGCTTAGACTGATGTTAAAATGTACAAATGATGCCTGTTGATCAACAAATTGTGTTCAGCTGAAGTTTTTGTCTTTCTGCAACACAAACTATTTTTTCACTTTTTTCATTTACTACCTCTGCATTCAGTAATAGAGAAAATGGGAGTTTTTTTTGTCGGAAAAAGTAAGATGAAATGCCACCCGTCGCCAGTTATTAAGAAGCCTGCTCCCACAATAACTCAAGCTTACCCTGATAGTTCCTGCATGCACATTTAGCGGTGCTGTACAGAAAAGTTTCCCCTATGAAACAGTTTACTGGCAGGCATGGCGTAAAGTTCTGAATGTGTACAAACCAGTATATCTCCCAGCTCTACATTTTAGAATGTTGTGGTCAGTAGAGTTGGATGCAACACTAAGATTCGACAAAGTCGGCACAGAAGCAGTCAAGAGGATTTGAGCAAAACCCCTAGCAAAAGTCTTGTTTTTTATTTTTTTCTGTAGAATTGCTATTTTATAAGTAAAATTCATCAATACCCAAACTAACACTGTAGTGGTTTCCTCTCTGATATGAACACAGCAGTCTCTTCTTGCGGTGACATCTGTGTGACCATGTGCCCACTCTGCTGTATCCATTTCACTGTGACATCTGTCTAAAGGCGAAAAAAATTAAAGACGAGAATCCAAATGCCTACACAACATTCTGCCAAGTATTGATTTACTGTTACTCTTGCAGCGTACGCTGACAAACTGTGAGCTAACATAATTTCAGTGAGCTGATCTGAAACTGGAAACGTGCGCCGTCAGCTGGACCCAGTGTAAGGATCCAGTCCAGACACAGACGCTGGATTTCTTATGTGTTCTTGATCCTGGTGTGAGGATGAATGACAAAATGAATGAGATGTGTTCAGCTATCGTGTGTGAGTGTGTTTTTACTCCGGTGTCTACCTTAGTGAGTGCACCTCCCTGTCTGCAGATCTCAGGGTCTGGAACAAACAGTGGTTCCTTCTTAATTGGGGTGAGATCTGGGGCTTATAGGGGGCCAGGACGAGACCTGAACCCCTTTCTTTCTCCTCCAGAATCGCTTTGGCTGCAGAGGTTCTTTTGATGTGTGCTTTGGCTCTGCGAGTCCTACTTTGGAATATGTTCTTGGGAGACCAATGGTTACTTGCCTCCAGGCAGAATCTCAATCCCCAGGATCCTGGCCCTCTTTGATGAAATACTTTCGGGAGTCGCTAACCCCACTGATGCTCATGTGCGCCTCCTCCCTCCTCCTTTACCCTCTTGTTCTCTCCCACCTCAGCCTCCCTCAAACACCCCCACCTCCCCCCGAACCTCCACTACCACGTTCCTCGGATTCTCTTTGAGAGAATCATAACAAGGACTTTGTCTCTGTGTAGTCCAGGCCAGATGAGCACCGCCTGACAAACTGACAGGAGCATTAGTTGTGTCTTGCAGAACACCTCCGACTGCCTCCTCTCTCAGCCCAACTTCCTGTACTCACAGACCCAAGCATTTTCATTTGAGTTCAAGTCTGTTCTGTTAACATTTATTTATTTTAATTTTCTTATTTTTATATTGTTTATATATGCACTTTGGTGAACCAAACTGTCTGATTATTTGAAGTTATTGATAAGCGGATAAACTCCCATGTTGCAATGCGGTATTTAAACAAGCTGTTCACACGCTCAGTACGGCTTTATTAACTTTAGCATCAACAAATTAATCCTCACAACAAGACAAAGTAAAAAAATCAACCCCTTTTTCCAATGATGACAGAGATGTTGACAGCTGTGACAGAGAATCTCTTGCTTTGATTGATGCAGTGCTGACTTTGTCAAAACATTAAGTATCAGGTAATTAGTTATAAAACTTTCTTTAAATCTAATTGTGTTGAATTCTTAATTTCCACAGCGGCTGACGGGCTGTGTGTCAGAAACAAAGATAAATAGCCTAAGTATGTCTTGATGGACTTGACCTGATGACCACACACACATTTAAACTGCTGGTTAAACGATTAACAGGGCGATTTTCCTTCCCAAACTCCAACCTCTATATTGATTGGAACTGCACCCTAAAGACCTCTCTCTTATCACATAATTTCCCTGTATATTGATTATGTATATTGATTACACCTAACCCTAAGGAGCGGCTTTTCTTTGCACTCACCTTAAAGGGGGAGCCCAGAAGACCGTTTTAGGCCTCATAAATAGACGCTTTACGAGATATGAATCAATAGCTTTAATTTCTTTTGGATAATGTTTGCTAAATTTGTCTGAATTGTAATTATTTTTTTAAACGTGCAATGTGACGTTGTATCTTTATCCACATGATCATCAAGTGATGGGCAGTGGGCCAAAGCTGGCCAGTAAGTTAATTCAATTTGGTCCACAAACTTTTAAATGATTACTAAATCTTATAATTACAATTTGATCCAACAATCTCTCTCATAACATTATCAAGCCCGAACTATTGAACTATGGTCTCAGATTGCTTGAGTTGTTGTTTAGCTCAGTGGTTCTCAATCTGGGGAAGATTGTGAAAATATCAATTTATTTTTTATATCAAAACATCTCAAAAACAAGTACATTTGAAGAATTGAAACTCTGTATAACTCAGCTTGGCTTGGAAGTAAGAAAGGGACACTTTGGTGGAAACCACTGGTTTAGCTCAAGCTGAAGTGATCAGCTTTAATGTTATCCTAATTTGAGCTTTTAGCTACTGTTTGGCTAAATTTAGCTTTTAGGTGCCATTTTGCAAATTTTAACCTGTAGACACTGTTATGCTAAATTTAGCTTTTAACAACTGTCTAGCTAAATTTAGCTTTTAGGTACCATTTTGCAATTTTTTTGCTTTTACCTACTATCTTGCTCAATATAGCTTTTAGCTACTGCCTTGTTAAATTTTGCATTTAGGTGCCGATTTGCTAATTTTAGGTTTTAGGTAACATTTAGCTAGCATTTACTTTTAGCTATTTTCTTGCTCAATATAGCTTTTAGCTACTATTTGTTAAATGTAGCATTTAGGTAAAATTTTTTTTAATTTTAGCTTACTACCTTGCTACATTTAGCTTTCAGGTACCATTTTGCTAATTTTAGCTTTATACTACTGCCTTGCTAAATTTAACTATTATGTGCTGTTTTGCTAATTAGGTATCATTTTGTCAATTTTAGCTATCATTTCACAAATGTTAGCTTTTAGCTACAAGTTTTTGCAGATTTTTGCTTTTATTTTAACAAGTCAGTCTTCAGCAAATTCAACCTTGGTGTTTTCACTGGTTCCACAGAAAAGCTGAAAGTTATTTTTATAAAAAAAAATTCTCAAAATTAAGTCTTAAGTTTCTTTACCTTTTATTTGCCAAAAACAAACTGCTGAAGAAAAATGAAGAAAGAAAGAAAGAAAGAAAGAAAGAAAGAAAGAAAGAAAGGGGGCTTAAAAAATGGAGGGAGGCAATGAGGAAAGGAGGGAGCAGTCCGAAGGGAGGAGTCAGGCAGCGGAAGGAGCAGCTGGAGTCCCACACTTCTTCGCCCTCTCTCCTCTCGAAAAAACGCACTAAATGTATTAAGAAGTGTCCACGCGTTTCTCTGACGCCTCTGCTGTTTTCCCGCACATCTGTGGGCTGCAGCCGGTACAGAGCCTCGGCGGGCTGGTGGTGTTAGTCCGGTGTTTGAACACAGCAAACTGTGAGGAGGAGGGGAGGAAAGAGGGAAAACTGGCAGCGCTGTTTTGGAGTTGGAGTTGCTGCGTAAAAAAGAAAAAAAAAGTCCGAAGCAACTCTAGAGGCACATCTGAAATTTAAGAAGAGAAGACGGAATCATTTTTCTCTATAAGAAGACTAAAAAAGTGAAGAGTTAAAGGGGGAAATCATCCAGGAAGAAGTAAGTTCTATTTTAAACTAAATAAAGTTGAATATTGTTGCGTTTTTGGGGGGAGTTTTACGAGCCAATGAGACTTTAAGCAGCAGAGGTTTCAAGTTTCAAACAAATGATGGAGTTTCATCTAAGCAAGAACGCTTAACTTTTTAAAATAACAATGAAAAAACGTGGATTTCTGATCTAACATCAGCCAAGAATGAACAACACATTAAAGATCCGCTTTTTGGATATTATAGATTCAAAAGAGGAAAAAAAAGACGCTTAAAAAAACTAAAAACTAAACTTTGCGTAAAGTTTAATGAAGTTGAGTTAAAGCGAGAAAACAAACAGCTTTTAGTGTTTTGTGGGGCAGATAAAAACTCATGATTCTTTTTTTGGGGGGATTGAACTAAAACTTTGTCCAGACATGAAACTTTACTAGAGCTTTACCTCAAGAAACGCGCATGGTGTGTGTGTGTGTGTGTGTGTGTGTGTGTGTGTGTGTGTGTGTGTGTGTGTGTGTGTGCATGTATGATCATATTTCAGCGCCTGTTATTGATTTGTTTCATTTTGCAGGAGAGCGGCAGACTTATAAGAGCAGTTAGGACACATGAGTTTCATCAGACAATATTTTTACTTGAGATCTGACCAACTTCTCCCTCTTTTTCCTCTTTTCCCGTTTTAATGCTGTTATACATCAACAAATAACAGTAATACATCTCATATAATGCTGGTTGAGTTAAAAGTTTGACATTTCTTCCAATGTTATTTTTAATTCACATAATTTGAAAATGAAGTATTTTACTGCACATATTTGGCACTGAACTGCTATTCTTATTTACTTATTTATGAAAAAGTAAAGAAAAAAAAGGTTCATTATTTAGATGTCACTTTTTTTTCTTGTAATTGTTTTTGATTTTTTTATTCTAACCTGGCACAATTTAAGCAAATGTTTAGAGAGACAATTTAAAAACAAACTGTTCAAATTAAAGAAAGGAACAGGTTTAAGGACACATCACAGGCATGCCATGCTCAAAGAAATTTAAGAGCGACCCCCACCCCCCACTTAACCCCCATGGGGGTGTATGTGTGTGTGGAGGGTGGCATCTTTGGCCCCCACAGGAGTCAGTGTGGACACTGATTTAGGGGCTCTGAACAAAATTAGAAATCATGTAAATTTGTAATATTTTATTCAAATTACAGAAGCTTGGATTTTTGGTACTCATTATGAGCTGGAGTCATTAAAAATAATCAAACAATAGTATCAGTCATTATATTAAATTGTGTCACATGCAGGGTAAAACACTTTGTAGTAGTGGATTGAAGTTTGTATTAGTTAGTTAGTTTGTGTGTGTGTGTGTGTATCCTAAATGTAAAAAAAAGCCTCCACATGTGAAGATTTCTGGTTGAAACTTTCCCTCCTGTCCTCGCCAGCTGTTCCACATTTTATCTGTTCTCAGGTTTCAAAAAAACCAAAAAAAAAAAAAAAACCATGAGGGTCCGAGGTGTTAAGCCATGCGGCGAGGCTCAGAATTTTTATTTTATATATATTTAAAATATTATTAACAAAGATTTTAGCAGCAGTAAGTAAACAATGATGTTGAACAAGTTCATATACAGATTATAAAATTTTTTTTTGATTTTATTTGTTCATTGAAGAACATTTCCCTGTTTACAATTTAACTTTTAGGATATTTTTTAAATAACATTTATTTATTAAACTAAAAATACTGTTCTAAATTATAAAGATTATTTCTCTATTTTATCACTAATAAACAAAATATTATTCACCTGGATTAATTTCTGTAAATGATTGCCCTCAGCTAAAAAAGGGAGAATGTTCAGGCCTTAAATTGGGCCAAATCTATAATTTATAATTAATTAAATTTTTTTATTATATTTATCTAAATATATATATAAAGATTTACCTCTTCATTCATTTTCCTTTTTCACCACTAGTTAATTATGCATACTGTTAATAAAATACTTGTCATTTTAAAAGCCACAATTAAAATGACAGTTGTTATTTTAACAGTGTTTGTAAAATTTTAGGTATTGATGCTGAATTAGGTAATTAGTTGTAAATAATTAATTTGTAGTTTAAAAAAGAATATTTACAGAATTTACATCTAGATCACGTTGCTCATAATAAACTATTTTTTTATTTTTACATCACAACATGACTGTCTTCTAAATGTAATGGTTATAAATAATGTAAAAGAAGCATGATGAAAATTAATATAAATAATATTCTTTTAACTAACATACTTTGTTTTTGAAACATTTTCTTTTTAAATATGAAGGTGTTTTAATTTGTTGATCTTAAAGAAAAAGAATACTGTTGGAGAGATTTATCTGTGTCTTGCTTGCGTCCAACATTTCCTCTGCAGGAATCAGCCTGCTTGATAGCGGCAACGTGCCTTTCCTTTTTCCCCCTGTATAATCTCAACTTTAAGCACTTCCTGCAACAACATTATGCATTAACAGTGACACGGGTCCAGGCCACCTGCGACCTTATGACCCCGCAGAATACAGGCTGTCATGTTAGTGCGACAGAGATGACACACTTAGCTTTTTTGAGTTTTTTTTCCTCTCTTTATTTATATAAGGACTGAAGGGACCTTCTGTCCTCAGGCTTTTTTACATTTTCCCCAGCAGGAGGAATACCTGTTATCAGGTTTGTATGCATGAGGCACTAATGAGCTGTCTTGTTGTGTTAATTCTGCAACCTGAGGCTCATGAGGAGGTGGCAAATGTTTTGTTAAAACAAGTGTAATGATGGGGAAGTTGATCATCCTTAAGATAATGAAGGGAGAAGATTTTGTGTGGGTAATCTTGTAGAGTTTTTGCAACAATTCTTGCTATACAAAAATGTTCAGGAAACCCCCCCCCCAACGAGGGGCAGATAGTGTCAGTTCTCACAAGTTTAAATAATCGGAGTAAAGAAATATTCGTTGGAACCACCGGACCAGTGAAAGTTTGCTGTAAGTCCCTGTAACGTGTGTGATTATTAGCTGTTGCTTCTCTTGCATATGACTGAATAGATGGCCCCCAAAAGAAATCCTCCTCCTTTGATGATTTGCTACTTTGATATGCTGACATCAAATGAAACAGACACAGTGGGGAGAGAAAGAGGACAAGTCAGACAGAGGTGGGGATTGTGGTGGTGGGGAGGCAAGTGGAAGTGTGTGTGTGTGTGTGAAAACTTGGGCAAACCTGAGGAGCGTCAAAATGTCTGGCTGCATTTGCGTACACGCGGAGACGAGAAAGGGTCTTCGGGTGCATGAGGGCTTCTCCTTGGCCTCCTAATCCCCAGGCCCAGCCATCCCTTCAGGGCATGCCTCAGATCTGACTCTCTGGTTCTCTCTGCGTGGACGAGCCAGCTCTGCCAGCAGATTTAATATGCTATGTGTTCCCACTCCCCCCCTCCCCTTCCTCCCCACCGCCAGTTCCCCCTCCACCTCAACTATCATTGTCCCTGAGTGGGACCCTTGCCGCCTGTTTCTAAGAGCCAGCTAAAGGCACCTTTCAAGCCGAGGCGATGTCTTTGGATAAGGGGGAAAGTAGGGATGAGGAGGGCATGAGACTCTAGATAACAAACTGCAATTTTAGATATGTATATTACTCGCATTCTGGAATTTTAATACATGGGGGGTTCGCCCTGCTGTCACTCTGGAAATGCATGCATGCTTGTATGCTTGTGCATTCTGCTACACATCACATTCATTCATTGGCAAGTTGTTTTTTTCTATTTGGAAGCACTTTTTTTTATTTTACAACAATAATAAAATACATAAGGGCACAGCTGAAGGGCCTTTTGGAAACTCCAACCGGTCGTGACAATTTAGCCTGGTCTGGCAGAGTGAGCCTCATAAAACTGCCATAAAAATATTGGGAGGAAAAAAATGGGAAAACGGTTTCACATATATTTAATTAAGTCATTTGAATTCATGAGCGACAACTTAACATAAGAGCCCATTGTAAGTGTTGGTAAATTATATTTATAAAATCGGGTGTAAGAATGTGGAGAATCGTTATTTTATTTTATTTTTGCCCCTCAAACATTTGAATGGTAAAGAGGATAGGTCGCGCCTGCAAGTGCCCCCCCCCCTCCCCCACCCCACCTCTGTTTGCTTTAGACGCTGTAAAAATGTCTTTAAGTCTGTGGTGTGAAGTGTATAGCAGCACGAGGTGAAGTGCTCCGGTTTGAGGCCCATCTGCTCTTGTGTAAAGTTGAGCGACCCGAACGGACAGGTTTCCCGGGTCTTGCGGCTGTTTGTGCAGATGTGTATTGTGTCAGCTTTGATGAGAGCTGGTTGTGGCATCCATGAGGGGGTCTGGGGCTTTTTTTTTTTTCTTTTTGAAGACACATACACCGACCGCTTGCTGTGAACAATGATCTGTCACTCACCCCTGCTTCTTGATGTGTGTCACCAAGACACACTTTCTCGCCCCCACGCAAACACAAAAATGACCCTGATTAGCCAAGAGAGAGAGAAAAAAGTTTTCTTAACTGTGCATGATCTAAACCAAACCTTTGTCCTCACAACAATAATTAGGTTATATGAGGCCCATCTGTTTGCTTTCCCTGTGCTGCTTGTCTTCCAGAGGGAGTTATCCCCGAGTCTCGCTGCTTTCTGGAGTGGAGGTCAAGGAGGTGTCTATTGTTTGGATGCCAAATGTAAATCCCAAGGTTAATACCTGAAAGAAGCCCAGACATTCTATTTACTCTCCAAACATGTTGTAGATGGCTGCCTTATCCCCCGCTCGGCCCCCTTTATTTCTGTTTTCTGTGGTCTTGGAGCAATCTGGAGAAAAGAGGGGGAGTAGTATCCCGTGTAACCCCCTCACTACCACCACCCCACCCCTTTCGTGAGTTCTTTTCAGTAATGAATGCTAACAGACCCTGCCTCTAATCATGCCTCATCTTAGAAAAACAAAGGGCAACTCTACTATCTGAGCAAATTTCAGCCTCAGTCTAAAAGAGCCCTTCATTGACAGCACAACATTTGAAGACTAATCGTTTTTTCTCATGCAAAGTATGCAGCTTTAGGAGCCCGGGCCACGAAAAAGAAAAAAAAAAAAGAGGGGGCTGAGTTTTAACAATACTCTGCGGGGAATGAGAAACAGGGCTTGCGGAGGGGAGGTGGGCTTTGGGGTTGAGTTTTGAGGAGGGGTGGGTAGGTGGTGGTGGTGGGGGTTCTTCTCTTCTTTGCTCATCAGACAAAGCCCAGTTCCTTTCAGGGTTGCACGAGGGGGGTAGGGTGCAAGAGGAGGGCGCATCCGAGAGTTTGAGTTCTTTGAAAGAGCGGGACTGGGGATGGTTCTGATGAGAGTTTGTCATCGCTGCTGCTTTTTTTTTCTTTCCCCCTTTACCTTCCAGGGAAAATGTAGAGGCCTTTCCTTGCAGTGACAGTCCTGGAAAGAAGCAAGCAGGCCTGAGAAAATTTATAGAGAAACAGAAATATTTACGTGAACATGGAGCCCCTAAAATGGCTTTGGCTATTCCTGCCAGGCTGGTGTTTTTATTAATAGGGGTTGACATGCTTTGGAAATATATCTTATTCATGAAGAAAGCCAGGTTAGACTTCCCAAAGAATTCATTATGTTTCCCCAGATGCGGCTTTACGGGTTGCAGCCGTCCCTGGGAGGACACGGAACGTGGAGCGCAACATTGTAAAGCCTCCCTCAGTGGGCTTGGGAGAGCAAAGGGTTCCATTTGTCAAAGGTGCGAGAGTCTTTTTCCCTCCTCAACACTTTCCCGGCTCAGCCTCAAACTCATTGTCTGAGCAAAGGCAGGACATTAGTCACTGCAATACAACAAGAGCCTGAGGGGCTAAGGACCCATGCTCTAGAGCCCGGTTTGGACAGAGGGGTGGAGAATGGGGGTAGAGAGGGAGGGAAAGGGAGCAAGTGAAAAGGTGAAAAAAGGGCAAAAAGAAGAAGAGGAAATGTGGGTGGATAGAGGGTGCAGAGTATGTGTGTGGGAGAAGGAAGGAGACTATGGAGGGGGTTAGAGGGAGTGGAGTCTGCAGCTCTACCTCAGGGCTCAGTAGTGTAAGCCCCTGTCTACCCCGAAAAGCTGCTTTCACAAAGAGATTTACAAGACAGGTCTTCAGTGTGCTTTGCAGCCCCGCATTATGAGTGATTGAGTGTGTAAATGTGTGTGTGTGTGTCTTGCAGGAATGGACATTTCCACACTTGATTTCCTTCTTGCATCACCTATGCAAGAAAGATATTCCTCCACAAATTTACCAATCCGGGCAGGTTAGACCCACAACAGCCCCAGCGGAGCAGTGTGAATAACCTATTCCCCCTGGTGGCAGTCTGCGGGTGTGTGCGCATTCGTGTGTGAATGCGTTTCACAGATTTTCACATACAAGGGATCCTGTTAGCTTTTGGAATTATTTATAAAGCCCAGCTTTTGTGTGGCGCTCTAAGTCCCTGTCTCCTCCCATTACTGCTTATGACTCTACCTGGGCTTCCTTCAGCCCCCCAATGCTCCCTCAGCCACCCTCCTAGCAGAAGGAAGAGTTTAGAGTTACATCTGAACCCTTTACTGCTACCAGAATCACTTTCCCCCGCATTGTATAGAACTCTCTGAACAGTTTCTCCTCTTGACAAAATAGTTTTCTTTTGTAAATAATCAGTACAGACAGATGCACTTTAGAGGGACACATAAAGTTAGACAGACCCATCCCATCTGGGCCTGATTACCTTGTAATCCAGGGAAGTTTTTTCCCTCCTTTTTCTTGCACGGAAGATGTGGGGGTGAATGTTTTAGATGGTTTATGTTAATGTTTGTTTTTTATTGAAACAAGCTGGAATGAGATTATAGTCCTGCTTGCTACATATAAGCAGTGAACTGCTCTAGTTTTTCATCTCCCTCTGGCGTAGAGATCAATGCAAACCCGCTAACGCAGGGTAATAAGCCATTAGTACCCACATTGTTGGGAAAGATTTACATACATCGACCAGTGCGCTGATAAACTATGTTCCTTGTCCTGGAGGTAAGAGTTATGGAGAGATTAGCTGAGTGAAGACCGAGTTAGGGAAGCTGTGTGCGAAGCATTGCTGGATGATCTTCCTTTCTGTGACTGCCAGTCCTGCGTGATAGGTGCCAGATTGCGTAGCTGCGAGCCAGGTTGTCTCTGCTTGTCAGGAGGTGGCGGAGGGGAGATGTGCAGATGATTACAGTACACCGTTCCTCTGATCTGATTCATCACTAACTGTCTCTCCCGCAAAGGGTGAACTTATTATCCCTGTCTCAACTTCCACTGTGGAGCCAGCTGCTCTCTATGGTTCCCAATTAACCCCAGGCACCCGTCAAACACTCCAATTAAGGCCTCCTCCTCATGAGTTTATTTGCCGACCTAGCTAGGTGAAAATGGCACGCAGAGCTGAGTGAGTGAGCCGGCAAGTGTTGAGCGTGTTTGCTTAGCAGTGGCGTTACAGTTCTCGAATTTATTTGAGATGGCATCGCAAACAGATGAAACGGGTAAACACACCCAGATGTTTAGCTTGGCCTGAGGGGACTGCCTGTCTAATGATGGTCTTGCACTTTTCCTCCCTTGTTAGGGATTTTAGGGGGTGGAGGCTATTTTGTGATTGTACTTTTTGGAGTTTATGTGTTTTTTTTTGTTATTTTTTTTTTACTCAGCAACACTGTTATTGCATCTTTATGATGTTGTATTCCCACGGTGTGGTATTTGCTTGAGTTGAGGTAGACCAATTGATTTTTTTGGCCAGTTTCTTTGGTCAGCTTGTGTTATTTCTATAATTGATGTCATTGACCATTAAGTTAGAATCTAATATGAGGATATTAAATGATCAAGGATTAAAAGATGTGGAATACCTGTCAAAGCTTAGAGACTGTAAAGTGGTATATGGAGCGCATTTAAGTACTACGTATTTGTTTGTTTATTGTACCTGGCACAAAAAGCCAAAAATCCATAAAGTTATTAAATATGTTCAGAAGATATATTTGATTTTGTTATATTTTCTTGTAGCAGTATGTTTTTGCATAGGGAGGTAGTCTGGTTGCACTGTTCAATAACTTGGGAAAATAGTTAAAAATCAGTACATAAAACCTTAATTGTGATCTTAAAGTAAAAAAGTGGAGATATTTGCAATATTGCATGGTACATAACATTTTATCTACAAAGGAAATGTAAGACTTTAAATGTAATCTTTTGGGAAAGAACATATAGATAATTTTGTACCTGTTAGGATGTGTACAATCTGTTTTGACACCTCACCCCAGGGTTCAATTACTAAATCACATGCAATTGCATTTTAAAATCTTTTAGATCGTGATTTTTATAGATAATAAGCTTAAAGGCTAAATCCTAACAAATCAGCTTTATAATTTGACCAACAGCTCTATTTTCTAAAGACCAGCAATGCAATTAGCCAATAAAAAACCCCGTCAGTCAATTTCTAGTCTTTAGTTGTCTCCTTTTTTGTTTTGCTGAAAATTTTCTTCTAAATTCAACCCTTTCAAAAGCTGAAAAATTCATCTGTGTGTTTTTTGTTTCTGATGAGCAACAGTGTGTGTGTGTTCATGTGTAGGAGTGTAGCTGTAGGTGGGATGCAGGTTTGGCAGCACTTCCGAGTCCTCTGAGACCGCTTGCGTGTGTGAAGCCTTTCGAAGCCCATGCAGAAGAATGGGGGGGCTCTGCGGCTGATATGAAAGTGAAGGTAGAGACTTGTCTCCCCTACGCCGCCATGGGGAGAGCCGTCAGGGAGCTGGAAGTCTCTAGGACTCCCTCTGAGCTCCTGCTGTCTTTGATCTCACTCCTCCGCCGCGCTACACTCCATACTACTCCACAGAACACACTCACCTGCTGTCAATCCGGCAAACACACAGTCAGACTTCACACAGATGAGACTCTTTACTCCACTTACAGACCAGCCCAAGGTTCAGCACTCCTATACACCGTGACATAAAGCTTTTCCTGAACAACTTTTGAGGGAAAACTTTGAAAATTTGCAACTGCAAGGAAAGTAGAGACAGTCACTAAACATTTACAGCATGGAAAGTGTTGATTAAAAACAAAAGCAACTCATCTTTTTTTAATGTAAAAAGTATGGTGAGCAATAAAGCAACCTTTTACCACTTTCGGCATTTTTGTTTAACAAGACATAATAATTACCAATAAATAATCTAGAACTTTAGTTTTGTTGGTTTGAGACCAGTCGAGTAACCACAGTATGGACTTTTTGAGTGTCCTCCCACTTGTCTTTCTCTGACATATTAAATTATGACCAATTGAACCTATCTTAAATTATTTTTCATGCCTGATAAGAGGAAACATAAACCAAAACCATCCATTTCTGCATCTCTGGAATGTATGACCTGACTGTACCCTTTTGGATCTTTTCCCATCCACACAGGAAGTCCAGTATTAAAGCAATACCCCTTCATTTTTTCTTCCCCCCCTACAAACACCACTCTTTTTTTCTTTTCCCTGCATTCCTCTGACCTGTCTGTGGCACATTTCAGGACAGCTACATTCAGCATTCCTTTACACCCCAATTTGTTTGCCCTCCCTTCTCAATTTTTTTTACCCCCCACCCCTTTCGTTTATGTCCGGTTTTATCATGTGAGAACCAAACACCAAGACAACTTCATCTCATCCAATTTTCACCCCTTTAATTCGGTTTAAATGGCATTGCTGCAAGGGCCGGGTTGGGAATTAATAAGAGCCAATAAAGCTCGCCGCTAGGGCATCGAGGCCAGTCTTTAAGTAAACATTATGACTTCTTGAGGGGGGGATTCAGGGGCTGCACTTGATGAATTGTGGCGGAGCTTGGGAAGGGCTAATTTCTCACTTAGCCGTCCTGATGGGGCGAGCTAATAGGCCTTGCTTTGCCTGGCTGATTGTCTGCTGGCTTTATTATTGTGCATTATCGCGCTGCCCCCTGGCTGTTTTCAGTGCTCGGCCCCGGAGATGCCGGAGCCTGTCATTAATCACGTAGGGGCACTGACTCATTCTGCTTCAACACTTATTCCAGTGACACAGTAGAATGAAGGGAAGGGAAACAGATAGAGAGAAGTAGAGAAAAGCAAAGATAGTGAGCAGAAATAAGAAACTGAATTGAGAGGGAAAAGTAGGCAGGACATTTTCACAAAACCTGTAACCTTTAGCTGTTCTGCCTCTAGAAGGTGTTCAGAACTTCTGTGACTTCCATAAGAGCACCATATTCCTCAGTCTCCTGGGCAAAGCAGAAGACCTTTTGTCAGCCGTACCTTCTGCCACTACATTTACACAGGACCATCCATCTGCTTGATCCCTTTCTGAGTACACGTGTGAGAAGTAGCAGGCAGAGAGACGTGTGGATGAGAATTTCATCACTACGGGAATTTCACTTTTCCTGCTCATCCCCTCCCTTGGGTCCCTTCTCCTATTTATCTTCAGCATGCAGTGATTGCACTTAGAGAAAGGTGTATAGAGGCTGATACTGCTATACACCCTGTGCTGTTTTTACACACACACACACACACACATATACACACACGTGCATTACACAGGAATCGTGCTTTCAAGCAACGCAGCCCACGGTGTAACATGTACTCTTTTGCTCTGCGAGAGCGGCAAAGGATGTTGCTGTCATGCTCGTGGTTGTGGCATCGTTCAGAGCGCCTTCGAAAGCATCGCGCGAAGAATGCCTCCACAAACACAGAACTGTTTTCTCTGCAGTTGAGAGGCCCTGTGACAGGATACAGATCCCATTATCCTAGATCTGCCATATGCAGGGGCCACTTGAATGGAAAACTTAGCTAACAGGGGCTGCTGCTACAGTTGAGGCAAAACATATTCCAAGAAGTGAATTTTCAAGCAGTTCTTTAGATTCATGTCTACATTAGAAGTTTAAGAAAGTTCCCAGTACACACGAAAAAACTTTTCAAACAAATGATTTTTTTTTTCTCGAGGACCTTTGCTAAACTTGCTGAAGTAATTGGCTGCTTTGTTTGCTTTGGCCTTCCGTTAGTGGCTGAACAAGCAACTTTTCTTTCTTCTTAAGAATCAGGCAAAGTGTCTGATCAAACAAAGCCTCTACGTTTTTAGCATTTGGAGAAGTGGGAGCAGGCGGAAACCAATACGGCACAACTGGGCCACCGCAGCCACAAAGCTGTCGGCATTATCCATTGTCTCAGTCGTCACAGCCCCACATGCAATAAACAAGTGGCTCATAAACAAATGCAAAGTCAAAATATATAAATAAACAGGCTAATAAGCAAGGGGCTGTGGGGAAACGGAGCAAGACTTCCATTGTAACGCATGCTTTATTTGCCTTTTATCTACTGGGTAGGGAGTGCAAACAAGGCATCGTGTAAGCATTATGATTACAACGTGTGGGTTTGTTACACGGGAATGTAAGATGCACTCATCTCATTCTGCTGTACAACGCACAGGGTCCCTCACCAGCCCCTCCAAAACATCTGAAGTGGAGAGGTCGAGGGACCTAGACGTATACGAGGATAATCTCATTAGCTGCGCTGAAAGCAACTGATGGTCTGTGTTGTTGCGCTGTTTGTCCTTGGAAAATAATAAAAAATGCACTTCACATCCAAACAGGCTTTCTATTTTGTACAATTTGATATAGTGTACATGGCCCAGATGTTTGCCTTTGGATTGCTATTTGTACTTTTAAATGACAATATGTCTATAAAATGTACAATATAACGTCACTTAAATTTAACTTTATTCAGTTGATGATTAATTTATTCATTAGTAAATATTTCAGCCTTAAAAGAAGCCTCAAAGAAGGCATAAAAAGTTGCTTATGGTGGGAAAATAACAAAGAATAACAAAGAGACGTAAAAGAGATGATCTGAAAACTTATGTGAAGATCTTTATATTATTTTGCATGTGCATATGTGACATTTTTTCTTGTGTGTGTGTGTCAGGGTGTGACTAATTTCTCTTCAATGGCCTTTATCTGAGGATTTGTGAGCTATAGGCCAAACTCAGGCTGAACCCCATTTCCTACCATTACCCTTGCATCTTGGCCCTGAACATAAAGTTGCCGAACATAGAAAATACATTTTTTTGCCTTCAACATGAAACTCCCATTAAGGAAACACTTGTTACAGATTCCTGTAAACAGATGCAAAGTCATTATGGACATATAACTTTATTTTGAAGTATACCCCTGAAAGTTGTAATTTTTTACTAACCAGAAAGCCCTGCTTATCAGCTTGAGAGAACAAAAAAAGGGAATAGTCTTTCCCCATTGCAAATATGTAAAACATTAGTTTGGGGATGAAAAGTAAATGTAGTCCATCAATGGTTTGTGACTAGTTGACGAACAGCATTTGAGCGCCTAAAATGTTAGCAAAAGTTCTCAATTTCTATGAGTTGCGCAGTCTTGTTGTTTGAAACTTGGATGTGCTAAAGAAGATTTGTGCAATTCTCTCAAAATAATCATAGAGTTGTTGAGGACGTCTTGAACCGTACAGCGCTGGTAGAGATGAGTGGAGCTCTCAAGCTGTATTATGTACCTTCAGGGGAAAGGGGGAAATGGGATTCAACTTTGGTGCCAACTGAGCACAACATCTTAATCTTTTCGGTGAATAGTGAACCGGAGCTATCGAATTCCAAACTCGCCTCTTTGCTCTTTGTCCTCCAGGGTCAAAGGGAAGCCATAATTGCGGTGTCAAAGACAAAACTTCAAGTATGTGGTTTCTGTAAAAGGAAGTTTGAGAAAAAACCTTTGCAGGGATTTCAAACTCGGCAAACATGTCCTCTGTCTTCTTAAGTAGTCACATCCCCACACATTCCACCCAACGCGAACACATGCAAAGCAAGCACTTTGTGTTTTAATGCTAGTTTCAGCTAATCTTGCTGAGGGGGCTTCGACTCTTCCTCCTCCTTCTCCCTCTTCGCCCCTCAGTGTTTTAGTCATTCCAGCTGTGAAGCAGCCCTTAATATTGTTGGCATAGCTGCAAATTGTGCAAAACACACATTAGGCACACAGGGAAACATGTGCCGGCATGCAGGGGCACAGTGAGGTGCACACAGATGCATGCATGCATACATAAACACACTCACTCGCTCACACTCCTCCCTTTCCTCCATTCATTTTGTCCCTTATCCCACTTTTGCCCACAATCTCCCTCAATCGTCTACATCTCCCATCTCTCCCCTCCCCTTTAACTCGCTGCGCTGCGATGCGTTTGTGCAACGTTGATAAGCCTAAGATAGCAGATCTCGGTGGTCGCTGATGTAATGATGATGAATGCTGCAGTGCTGCCAGTCTCCCCCTCAGGGGGCCCTCGACACTGAACAGTCACCCTAATGAAATGAACACAAATACAGTACCCCCATTTGTGAGAGAGGGGCTTGCCAAATCTAAGGAGACACTTAAAGAGTTCATGGTAGAAATGTCCAGCAGCTTCTGAGTGAGTTTGTGCCTTAAAACAAAGCTTAAAGCAGCTAAAACAGTCATTATTTCTTTGATATTATTAAGTCTTGTTTAAACTTGCATGAAGAAAGGCAAAAGTTTATTTTTACGTTTCCCTTTGATGTCTACAATTTGCAGATGACTTTCAACTCAGTGCCTTTTTCACAAAACCGTGTAATTTATGTTAAATTGATTTGCTTAATGTGCTTAAAAAATAAGATTTTTTTCATATTTTCTGAGGGAACAGTCTAAATTGTGGTGTTTAAACCTGTTTAATCGGCTCCCTTGTCTGTGTGGAAGGATTACAGTGAAACATAAGTTTGATAGATATTATATACAGAAAACATTCAAATGTTGTTAAAACTCTATTATAAAATTGTAGATTATTTTGCTGTTGGCTGACGTAGTATTTGATCTTAGGAGTGAAGACCCTAAGGGTCAAGTAAAAGTGGTTTAATTCTTTGGGGAAGAATAAGACTTCTTTTGTGCATTAAAGTCTTGAAAAAGAAAGGAGGGTTTTTGTGTTGGTAAATTTTTATGAATTTGGACAGTACAAAAATGAGCAACCAGACAGATGAAAACAGAGACAGGAACATCTGCAGAATTGGGTGTGGGCGTCCAGGTCGGAGGGATTATGGGTGAAAAGGTCCAGCTTTTAATTGCTGCTTTGGAACTGTGGCCTGCCTTGTGGAGCACAAAAGGCCCATCAGACACGCTTCAATAGCTTGGACTCCTGAATGTTTGCCTGACCGGTGGAATGCCCCGCTTTCTCCTCACCCCCTCTTCAATTCAAATCCATTCCTGACCATTGAATTTATGCTTTTTTCCGCCTGACCTGTCTCACCTGGGGGCAATAAGAAGCCATTTATACATGTACACGTGTTCAAACACAAAGCAAATCTTAAAGTACGGTAATAGTCTGGTAATTATTGAAGAGATATTCTGTCAAATAGTTATTAATAGTATCAGCAGTGACATCAGGCATAGAGCATGATGTATGAAGAAAAGCTTAGAAGATTTTGTCCAGGTTAATCTAATGACTAGCTAAACATGGGCTTGTCTTTTTTTTTATATGTTTTTGTGTTTGGAGCACAGATTGTGATATACCATCTATATCATCTGCATATAGCAGTGTATGCTCAGCACATATACATTTGCATAGGGTTGGGGATAGTGTTTGGTTGAAAAAAGCAGCAACAAACTAAACACATTGTGTCGTGCAAAAGTTTAGAGGTTTAATATTATGTATTGTTTATTCATACAGGTATGTCATTTTTGAGAAAGAACAGTTTCATAGGCCTAAATAACTATCAAAAATAGCCCTTGTTTGGCTTAGCCAAGCATGTAGAAAGACTTTTGTCCTTTTTTCTATACTCCATGCTCTGTGATTGATTTTACAGTTAATATGATACTGGCTATTGTTAACTATTTTAAAAACATCACTCATAAACTCGCAGACTATCCATTTAGGTTTTGTTGTTTACACTTTTTCCTACCATTTGAAATGGGGTCCTTTGGAAAGCTTATAAACAATTGGAGGTTTTTTAAAAACCAACAGAAACCCACTGGTTTACACCCCGCTCAGTTTAGCGGAGACTGTTTAAAGAGCCATCTATAACAGGCAAATACTTACTCTTTATGGCCTTTCCATAAAACCTCTCTCTAAAAGACGTGAACTATCCTTTTTAATTCCAGCTAACAGAATGTGGTAACGACAGTTTTAAAGAGTTAAAAGTACAAGGAGAGGAGAGAATAAATAGCACCTAGGTTTACTCGATCGTGCAGGAGCCTACAAATGGACCTGCATACTCACATGCAACACAAGCATTTGGACAATTTCCTGCATAAAAAGCAGAGAAATGAAAGCAGGCACTTTATCAAACACATGCAGAAGTGATTAAAGATGGTATCTGTGCAAGCAGAACAAAAAATGTCTTTGGTTGGGTACGATTGCTACATATGTATTCATGCGGGAGTGATTAGAGGACAAGTTCTTGTTTAATTCTCTTTTGATTGGTTGGGTTGTAATTGCACTGTGTTCCCCCCCCTTCTCTCTCTCTTTTGTAAGCAATTGCTTACAGATGTTGTTGTCGGGTCAGAACGGATGACAGACTGTGGTTTTTCAGGGGGTTGGGAAAAAACAAACAAAGCGCACAGTGTTTGTCTGAAGTTTACCCCTCAACACTTCCCCCTTGCCTTCCTTCCTTTGGGAGTTGGTAAAAAAACTCAGCCCCCCACCCCACCCTCCTTCCAGTCTCTGCCGCAGTATTTCATTTTGCATTCAAGCTAACTTTACCGCCTTTGTATCCGTGCATGTTTATGGAGTGGAGGGCAAAATAAATAGTACAGCTGGGTAATTAGCTGGGTTTTATTGTAAGGAGAATGCTTGTCAGACTAAATATTTCCACTGGTTTTCCATGAATTATGGAGTCTGTCCTGCATTTTGTGCTGTATGTCCTGTACTTTGAGTAAATGAGTGGTTGTGTTGGATCACCAGCCGTAATCAGAGGACCTACATAACCTAGATAGATTTGAGCTTGTAGACAGCCTCTGAGGTGCTGAACTGAGCAACATGTCTGCCAGACTTTTGGCTGAACCCCTTCTAAACCCACAGACAGCATTAACTTGAACCACCTTTATTCTTTGAAAGAAAAATTGCCCGGCACCATGATATTCCCAAAGGGGCCTTCAAACAAGTCTTGTTTTTTCAGGACTGTGAGTGTTTCTCTCTCTCTGTGGTATCCCCTTAAGGTTTCTCCTTTCTCTCTGGGAAAAAAAAAAAAGAAACGAGTACTCGAACAGGATTATCAGTATATCCACAAGCTGCCTTTTCGTTTATTCTGAGATATAAAACCTTGTCAGGATGTCCTGCCTTACGCTCTTTATTGAGCTGTTGTTTTCTGAACTAAAAGTCAAAAGTTTAGTTAAAAAATAAAGACAAGCTAAGTTTTGGTTATTTAACTGCGGTTAACGTTGGAGGAGCTCAGTGTCACGACAAGCAGATCTGAGCCCAGCAGGTTTGAGTTAAAATAAATCAGGGTGAGCTGCTGGATTGACCTGGGCTCTGCTTTGGGCATCATGAAAAAAGGGAGGACTGGATATGAAGTTTTCCACTGCACTGATGCACAACAGAACCCTAGTCTTGAAGCACTTTATTGATAAACTGTTTTACTTTGAGTTTATCAGATAAGCCCTTTAAAATGAACATGATTAAATATAACACACAGACTAAATGGATTTATCTGGTGTCAGAACAAGAGCAGCAAAACTATTGCAGAACATACATTCATTCTGTGCACTATGTTGGAAAACTACACATTTAGTATGTTGGAAATCTACTCAACTGTGTGCAAAACTCTCAGCCGACACCATGAACTGAACAATTTGGTGTCACTGTGGACCTTTTTTGCTGACTTGATTTTCATGTGCGCTTGTGCAGCATACCCCTCTCTGCAGATACTGGGATGTGTTCCTGCAGGTGCAACCTATAATAGGAACATGTTTGTTTCCCTGGTGGGCCAACGTTATCAGTGTGTGCGTGTTTGCTAATTGGTACCGCTACCTTCTTAATGCATCGAGAGGTTTTTGTCTCTGCATGCACAAGATGTTGGGACCTTTTTTTTTTTTACATGCTCTTCTTGCATCCATAATATTTTTTGAGTCAGCTGCACTCCGAGGTCCACAGGTGGCGATAATGTGCTGGTTTGATAACCCAAAAGAGCAGAAGAAAACAATTTCAAGTGATTTCTCAAAATTTGATGCAGTTTTTGGATCCGTCTATTCCTTGAGTGATAAATTGTAAAAATACTTCTTGTTATTTTTTTTTATTACTCATGGTTTCATTAACTTGTGTTTTTGGTGCCACCTTATGATTGCTGCACGTTCATTGTCAGTTCCTATAATCTTTATGGTCACAAAATCCAGGCTGCACATGGTTAACTGTAGAAATACTCTCATGGACCAGTGCAACTGACAGAATTTGTCACATTACCTTGTGACTGAGAGGACCAGGAACTTTAAATCCAACCTTAGAGTGGGCAGCACTGGTGGCTACAGAGTTATTGTGAACTGAAGAGAATGTGTGATAGGGCTGAAAGCTGTGCGTGCTTGAAGAACTTACAGTTCAAAGCCTCTTTTAAATAAAAACAAACATGCTAATTCATCTTGTGGTGCTTATTTCTTTTTCAACAGTTGCCCAGTCTCCATGAGGTCTTAAGGAATGAACAGTCACCATGGAGACCCAGTCCCAGGCCAGTTCTGCAGCTGAGAAGAAGAAGAGGGTAGAGACCATTGTTGCTACAAAAGGCTCATCTGCACGCACTGACATTAGTGAGAAAGCAGTGGCCTCCAGTACAACCTCAAATGGTAAATATCGCCTGTTACTGTATACTGGAACTCTGTGGTTCATGTCCACATTACTCAAATGATCAAGAACACACGTGGGTTTGTAGAAACTGGTTCACTTATCAGCTTAATTGTTGAGTAAGATGCTGCTATCACTTTATGTAGATGATATTTAGATGTTCTTCTACTGAAATATCAATATGGAAAGAGGATGCAGGAACAACTTCTAAACAAATAAAACAAAAAGACAGAAACAAAGCTAACGGAAATGCAAGTTTAATAAATGCACATTACACTCAAGTATATAAAATTTAAAGAAAGACTAACTTTGAATTGTTTCTTCTTCTCGTAACCTTTTTTTTGTCAAAATCTTAATTTTATGTTTTAATCAAGTAAGAAGTAAATGTTTAACACTATAAATTTGACACCAGTTTTCAACAAACTGTTTAGGAGTAAATAAACTAGAATGATTCATATGTGGGTGCAACAAATGTGCTGTTTACTTCAAAATTAAAAGCATTTCAGTGTTGAAGAGTGTTGACCATGTTCTTTAGTTGTTCTTGAAATGGAGTAAACCTCATTTGGAAAATGTGTTTTGGGTTTTTTGTGTGAGTTGCTGCTTCCTAAAACAAGTACTTTCACTTCAAAATACACTTTGACCAATGCAGTACTCTCAAATATGCACAAAACAGTTCATGTCAACATACCAATTATTTTTTTTTCAAGCAGAGGTCTTTTATTTTGTTCAGAGTTCATCTTGACCTCTTGAGACCCAGGTTTGGCTTCAGCGGGTCACGATCTCTCACTAAAACACATCTGAGCTCTGATCCACTAAAGCTGAAATGTTTTCTTGTACTCATATTTGTTGGCCAAATCATCAAAACCACAATTCTCATGAATCAACATGGGTCTCATACAACACTCACTGGTAGCAACTCTGGCATGTTTACACAGCAACGTCTTCAACACATGCCATTAAAAGTGGCGTAGAGCTCGCAGTTCGTTAAGTGTGTCATCATTCGGCTTTTCATTTTCAAATCTTTGGCTGGAAAGAGAAAGTATTAGTGTAAAGAATTATGTCCTTGTTATGTTTTTATCCAAGCCATGTCATGTTTTTCCACCTGCAGTCATTATCCTGCTCATGGTTTCACCCCTCCCATCACAGAAACCACAATCAGCATCATGCATCTCACCTGTTGTTCCCAGCATATAAGTTCCACTCTTCCACAGCACCAGTGCCAGATTAATGAAAGGTTTTCCTAGTAGTTGTCCAGCGTT
>JARVJO010000165.1:8822611-8840301 GCA_031762555.1 Cynodonichthys magdalenae | reverse complement strand
AGTGACGTCACCGGACTTCATCCCAGACTCTCGAAGTCTTTGAAACGCTCTATCCGGACCTCCTGCATACTGAGAAGAGCTCCGGATCCCAGTGACGTGCTGTTCCAGATCCAGCTGCGCATATTTTAATAAAATCCTTAAAACTTTCCTGGTGTCTGGCAGTTCAGTGAAACTCGTTTACCCATCCATTACAATTAGATGACATTTTTTTTTTCGTTGTTTTTCTGGAAAGCCTTGGAAAGTCATAACATAACGAGAGTTGAGATCACCACATCTTAAGCTGCAGCTGTGCTCATTAGCTGTGAGAGGATTTGGAAGGTTTTGGATGTGGAGAATTTGCTCGAAGAGCTGGGGCTGGTGGCTTGACGGAGTGTTTTCTGACTCTGCCGATGCCAAATGCCATCATCCCATGTGTGAATGGGAAAGAAACGACCCGGGAAAGGGTAAATAAGTTGCTCTGGCTTGGCCTCCAGATGGGAGTTATCACAGGAAGTGGGTAAGGTAATGCATCCTGAAGCATCTTGGGAACACGCTCACTCTTACTCATTCCCAGATGGCCAGCACGGCTTTATTCATTAAAGGTGCAGCAAGGAAGAAAAGTTAGTTGTGGAAAAAGCATGGATGTAATTTGGCTCTGTGATTGTGGATTTTTCTTCATAATGTCCTTGTAATTACGCCTTCGAACAGCACACGGTCTGTCTTGAAAACCTTGCTGAGGAGTGCACCACGATGCCACACTCACAAATACTACAGTAGTCCTATAGCAGTTTTAGAGTTCACTTGACAAGGAGTAAAATAAAAAAGGTGACATTTTTAGATCTTAATCTCTGTCTTGGAATCATAATATTGCTTACACATTCTTTGTGTGGTTATAATTACAGGGCATTCTCAGTTCGCCCCCAGAACTCTTAACCTCTTATCAGGTGTAACCCTACACTCACCTCAACTTTAACCCTTGTACCCCCGGTCCTGCCGCTTCCATCCAAACAAAAGGTAATTGTGAGCAGCTGTGGAACCCCCCGTGACTGGCTCTTCATAAAAAGGCATTGCAAAAATACTTCCCCTCGTGAAGCAGCGAAGCTCGGCCCAGCAATTCAATACGATGTGCAAAATCGAAAAAAGAAATTAAGAAGAGCAGGTGATGTGATGGATGTTTTTCTTGCTCTTTGAACCAAGAACTAAGATTCATATCTTTCTCTGCTTTACCTTCTTTATCCCCAACGTAGTTTTGTCTCGGCCTGTCACAATGAGAAATTCTGCTGGAGGATAAATTGTCTCAGAAATTGTTGCGATAAACAATAATATTGTTTGGAGATCATTTTAAACTAATATAATGATCAACAGCTACTGAAGCTGTAAAATCACTTCCCACAGAACTTTGGGAAACTTACGGAGGTTTACGAAATTTACGTGAAGTTATGGGACTGGGAGCAGAGTTTGTGAAAACGACACACAACAACTACTGAAGCTGAAACATTGTTACATACCTCTATCCAAGCTGGCACAATTTAGTCTTTGTGTGTCTTCCTCTGGTTTCATAAAATGATTGCGGTTACCCTCATGCCGCTTACAAAGTTTACGAAATTTAAGTAGTGTTAAAAAAAAACAACTCTTGCTGAACCCAAGATTCAGCACAGTGCCCTGAAGGCATCCTGAGGCGTCGCCAGCTGAAAGAAGGCATCGGAAAACCGAAGTCGCTCCTCAAGCTAAATGCCTGTTCCCGAGGCTCTCATGCTACAGAGGTTACGAGACAACGCACCAGGAAAATACCTGACGAGAGAGTTCACTCCACCCTACGCTAAGGAGTAGAAAAAAAAAAAAAAGCAAGAAAACAAAAATAATCAAACTTGTTTTAATTTATCGTGCGATTAATTGATTTATAGCTAATGACGACAGGCCTAGTTTTGTCCAAGTTGAGTAATTATTGAGTCTGGATACAGAGTTCCCACATTTTTAACTAAATGTTGGCTTTAACTGGTGTGCCATTCATCTCTGTGCCTCCTACTCTCCACAACGACAGCTCAAAAGAGCCGTTCGGGTCATGAAAATGCTATGATTGGTGCTCTTTAGGAGAAGTTTTGGTGGAGTTGGTGGGAAGCGGGTGGTTAAGAGGGGGTCAGTATTGCTCTCCTCCTCAGTCCTCATCATTCAGCAGGAAGATGGAACACCCCTTATTCCTTTGTTGAGTTCTGTGATAAAATATAAAATAATAATAATAACCATGCCCTTTGGCTGAATAAATACTTTTGTCATGAAAAAACTTTCCACTAAAGGAAAAAAATTAAAAAGCATAACACAAGTTTAAAAGAGTGGTTATTTGTGAAGTAGAATGAAAAGTAATAGTTGCTTGAAAATAAAACAAGTAGATAAAAATTGATTTAATAAATAAATAACTGTTAAAGGTCAGTAAGGACATTTTTATGTTCGAGTAGATGCCTCAAATCTTTTGAAGTGGGCTTCAGTGGATGGATTATGAACAATTAATATCCTACCTGCTGTAGAAAGCTCTTTGAAGGATAGTCATATGGGATTCTGTGCAAATAACTGCAATGTTAAGGTTTATATAGCGTTTAATGGAGAAGAAGTGCGCATGACTACACAGAAAAAAGTCTCCTCTGATGGGCAAAGAGGGAAGAGAGAGCCTCTGAGGGGAGGGGCAGATGGAGGAAGAGTGAGAAGCCACCGTCTTTTTAGGCAGCCATTTAAATGATCAACAGTAAATAGAGGGGAATGTCATCTGACAGAAATAAAGTTCCCGTTAACAGCAGGGATGGAAAGTAATTTACAGATACGCTGTCCCCGCCATCTTTGTGCCTCCCAGATAAGGTTTCATTTCAGAAACGGATAGGAGACATTTTCACTTACGGGCCCCCATTCTGGGACACCTGTGATAACAGCTTGTGGACCCCTAATTGAAAATGGGTTTCAAAATGGATTTTCACTTTTCTTCCTCTCCTCCTTTCGCCCCCCTCCCTCTATCCCCACCAACACCCAGCCCCCCTCCCCACACTTTTTTTTCCTGGCATTTCCTTGTCGTTTGCAGTATTGGAAGGACAGGGAGGGAGAGGAGACTAGGAAGGGAGGGAGGGAGGGGGGGCAAAATCGGATCATCCCTCAGCTTGTGTCACAGCTATGACAGCCGCATGATCCGTCTTATTAATGAAATCATTGATCACTTGATGGGGCTCATAATCAACTGTTTCTCCACTCTGTGTCCTGCCTCGTCTCCTCCTCCTCTGTCCTCATGCTGCCACCTCGGTTCTCCACCTTTTAGTCCCTGCCGCCCACCCCCACACCCCTACAAAACACCGTAAATATAGGAAGTGTGTTTAAGGAAACATAATTTCTTAGAATAAATCAAACAACATCTGACTGGAACTGTAAATGCTTTTTTTTTCTTTTACCGGAAACAAGTTGGTTGTTATTTTAGAAAATTTGCTTACCATTGCTTAAACGTGATCAGTATCATGTTTATTTCACGGTTTCCAAAAAGGGCCCCTTCATGTTAGCCTGCTCTGCCTGTTGGGGCTAATGAGAAT
Source organism: Cynodonichthys magdalenae (assembly GCA_031762555.1). NCBI lineage: Eukaryota > Metazoa > Chordata > Actinopteri > Cyprinodontiformes > Rivulidae > Cynodonichthys > Cynodonichthys magdalenae. Next base: position 8,836,762 of record JARVJO010000165.1, on the reverse strand, counting down.
GAACTGATGGAGGTAGGATAAGGGATCTCATGGGAGCGCTGGCTGCTCTTGTGGGTCAAACAGTACAATAAAGGAGGCGTTATAAAGTCTGACAAACAACCCCACAGAGGAAAACAGTTAAAAACACATTAAATGGTTCTTATATGAATTTTCCAAAAACTTGCATATAAGGACAAATGCATAAAAGAGGATGCAAAGCCTATTGCTAACAAATATACAAGAAGCTACCTGTAGATTAGAGTTTGAATCTGCACACGTTTGTGCCCAGAGTTTGAAGGAGCCATGGCCATTTCATGGACCTCTGCACTGAAGGCAATTTCCTGCAGCAGCAGGACGACAGACTTTGGCAGAGCCCCCTCTCAGTGGCCTGAGGCACAAGATTAGTTTAGCCTCGCTGCTACGCAGGGCGGAGGGAAACCTTAGTTGTCCAGCCCCACTCCAGCTCTACTTGGCCTCTTCTTGTCTGGCACTCGTGGCCAGCCCCAAATCTGCCTGCTGGGGCCCCCGTTCTTCTTCACTGCTGGAATATGCACATAAGCCACTGCCTGAAGACCTCTGTAAGCTGTGGAGAGGCCAGCAGAGCTTAGGTATAATGGAACTTCATCTGTTATTATTATTTTTTTTATTCGTCCTATTTGTAAGATGATAGTTTTAAAAAGTACACAAATTTTCTTTTAAAACGACAAACATATATTTTCTTTCCGCTACGCAGGTTTCGGTTCTGGCAGTTGTGGAAGAGGTTTCCTGACCAAATGATATGTTTGAGACTTATAGAAGTTGAATATGCAGCTACAATAACATTAAGCTTGACCAGAAAAACAAAAGTTGCTGGTGTCTACAGTACTTGGTAAAAAAAAAAAAAGGTTGCCCTTGTACTTGAATTATTGAAACCATGTTTAAAATTGGCAAAATCAATTATGTGACAAAAAAAAAATATGATGAAAAACTTCCAAATAGACTTGTGGTAAAATTGTTTTCAACTGATACAATATAATACAGTACAATGCAGTATGATACAATACAAAATGTTATAATACAAAATGATACAATGTAGTATAAAATGATATATACAATACAATATGATTTAAAACAGTACAACTGGGCTATACAACTAAATTGCACAGGGGTCAGATGTGGGGGTTGACATTGCTCAATAATGGTAAGGAAACACTGCATTATGTAAAACAATAAGTATTATTATTTTTTACCTTTTAATTATTTTTTATTGAATTGAATCATAAATTAAAATTCATTAATTAATTAATTAAAAAAATATTTTTGATATTAAATTAAGTAAAAAAAAAATCATATGGGGGGGCGCTTATTGGTGGGATGGACCAAAATCACCTATGGTCCAGGTGTGCCAATTAAATAGTTCTGCAATACAACCGTATTCCATCAGTGTACACCTGCACAACTACCTTTTTTAAATGATACACAAATAAATCCATCAAGATTAAAGATTGGTGTGGCTGTACCTCTGCTACAGTACAATAGAGAAATATTGCACAAGTCATTAAGCTTGGTTGATTGCAGTGGAGACAAATTAATATTTAAAAGCTTTCCATCATGTATTTACAGTTTCCATCATCTTCCAGAAAGCAAGAACGCGTCATTCAAAAAAGACGATGTGTTCATCAGTCTCTGATGAACTTCTCAGTCTTAGTTTAAAATAAATACTTTATGACAGTTTATTCTGACCATCACAATGACTTTTCAAAAAAAACCTGAGGTCATTTTTACAGACACTAAGAAACAAAAATGCCAGAGTGAAAGGTCATCAGGGTTAGAAGCTATGACCATCTTAAGAATAAGCTTGTTCTGAGAGAAACCATTTGAGCCCATCTACTAAATTCTTTCTTTTCCTGCTGAATCTGCTGTTTTGTGGGATCTTACTGCCTCAGAGAGGCTCAGGGGTGACCAGAGGCCACATAAAGTCATAAACCAATAAAGTAGAGAAACACCAGTTGATTATTCTACCATTCTGTTTGTTTGTCGGCAAACATCAGTAGGCCCCCCTCCTACCAGGAGGAAGTGTCCTGAGTCTGACAGGAGGATTTATTGTGTTGTCTTTTTTTCTGTTTTCCCTGTTCTTTTCATTTGCCCTCAATTCCAACTGGTTGGCTTTTGAAAAGCAGATTTGTAAGATAAAGAAACCTTTATGTCAGTATTTACATTCAAATTAACTATTTTGCACTAAAACTAAACATTTGGATGTTGCATTCACAAAGTAACATGATTTTTAGGGTCTAAAGGCCCTTGTCCAGTAAAGCTAGTCAAAGTTATCCAGATATATCAGAATTCCAGTTTTTAATTTGAAGTTTGTTTTTGTCTGAAAGAGATTGTAAAGTTAGGTCAAAATTACTAGATCAAATTATTACATGCTTTCATATTTGCCAGAGCAAAAAAGCCCCGTACGCTCTCTAATCTCTCCCCTGACCTCCTCAGCCCCCCACACCCAGCTGAGACTGACAACCCTCTCCCTGCTCCCTCTCCCCTTTCTCCTCCCAACTGTCTCCCTCGCAGTGCGAAAGAGGAGCTAGGATCAAAGGCCGCAAACCGTGGCAGTGATTTCTGGTGATTGATTAGAAGCAGAGGTTGAGAAGGAAGAAGCAACTCTCTCCTCTCTGCTCTTCCCACCCTCTGGTGCTGTGCTCATGCTCTCCTAGGGCTTTTGTAAATAGCTCGGGCTCAGAGTGTAAAAAAAAGAGTTGCCATGGTTGGCAGGAGCACATCCATGCTGGAGTGGCTTGGCCAGTTTTGATGCCCCTTTTTCCTCAACGATAGAGGTGTGTGTGTGAGTGTGTGTGTGTGAGCAGGGCAGGGGGGTGTCAGTTGATAAGAACCATTTGTTGTCTTGCTTGGATCTGGGGAGGGACAGTGTAATCCCCTGGCCTTGGTCTGTGCGCAGACCTGGAGGGAGAGAACAGAGGAGAGAAGAGGAGGAATTGATTTTCAGAGCGCAGAGGGCAGGCGGAGAATTGAACTCAGATGTGGAGCGAAGAAGCATTTCAACTCGCGGGGGCAACAAATGTCTGTTGCTTACAGCAGAGGGGCTGCGCAATATGAACTTGAGCAATTCCCTCTAATGTTAATTGCATAGTTGTCTTTCATTATTCTCCCCTCCCTCCTCCTCCCGTCTTGTTCAAAGCACAACTTAGCCCGAAGGCCTCTCAACGAGAACGTGGTCCTGTGAAGGCGTTTTAATAGGACACGGCCACTCATTGGCATTCCGATTAGCGTTCGAAACAAACTTCCACACACTTACACCCCCCCCCCCACCCCCACCCCCACCCCTGCACCTCTCTCTGTCTTTTCTTCCCCCGCCCATCTTTACCTGGAAGCTGTGAATCTAATGATGTTCAGAGTGTGGGCCTTGCAGCGACAGCTACAGTGCCAGGGAGATGTGTCTCATGTCAGACTTTGCTCCAGACAGACTCCAATAAGGGGGTGGGGGGGCAGTGGGGGTGGGAGTGTCGGGTGGGAGATCTCAGCTGGAGCGAAGCCAGGACAATTCTCTTACGGTTTTGTTTTTCCCTCTGTGGTATTTAAAAAATGATTGAGCGCATTTTTGAGCGTTATGGAGTATCTCATTACGCTCCTAAAAGCTTTTTATCCATCCACATGCTCTTAGATATGAACAGAGACTAGAGACAGTCACTCATGCGTGAGCGCCGGTTGCTTTTATTTTCCTCTCACTTTTTCTCCTCAACGGCACCGAACTCCGCTCGCACACTTTCTGCTGCAGCTGCAGGATGGGCCGGTGTTATTAACTGTTCGGCGACCTCATGACTTCATCTTCGGCACAGTCAGAGACGGCCCACATTATGTCTCTGCTCGGCTCAATGGGCTCTTTGTTCTGGCTTGGCTCTGGAGCAATTCAGCGTGGAGCTGCGTGAGTCCAACAGTCCCACAGCGGCTCGGGGAGAGGGGGGGAGTAAAGATGTAGGGAGGCAGTGGAAGCAGATAGGAAAAAGGGAATTTGTGGGAGACGGATAACGGCAGATAGAAAGAAGATTGAGGAGATTTGGGAAATACATGGGAACTGGGAGAAGACCTAGGAGAGAAGTGAGTTAAAAGGAATAAACTGCAAGCAAAGGAGAACGAGAATGCAGTGATGGGGATGTAATGAGTCAAAATAAATGTAGGAAGGATGGGGAAGTAGGGAAAATGCAACAGGTGAATCCCAAAGTAGCAATCAAGCCTTTTACTCTAGATTTCATTTAAACAGTTATTTTCATTGATTGCACTTTTTCTTAAAAAAAAGGTCATAAAAGGGATCACATCACTGAATGTAGGATTAATAAAAAAACGTAATACAGAAGGAGAGGCAGATTCCACTGGTGAGGGTGACAGGAGAGGTCACACGTGAGAGGAGCTTATTACTGAAAGAGGGACGGCAACAAAGATGGGAGTGTTGAAACATGAGGGATGACAAGGAAAAAAGAGGAATGAACAGGTTAAAAACATGAACATTTTATAGAAGCCTGTGTTATGCGCCCTTTAGAGGCATGGGCTGTTGACACATGATGACAAAATAATAGACTTAGAGTAATGTTTTTTGTTATAATACAGTTAAAAGTAAAAAAAAAAGCATAACATATGACAACTTTTTAACTTTTTAAAAAGCCAGACTTTGTTATGATCTTTTAAAATGGTTTTGATCAGAATTTCTTTAGACTTTCTAAAGTTGTTTGAAAGTTTATTTGAACTTTGGCTGCTTTTTCACTCAATCTTTTACTTCAATTTCTTTGTTAAGAATAATTTAGACATGAAAATAGGATGAGCAAGAACACTGCATCATCTTCCTCATAGAAGAGAAGGTTCATGAAGTGCTTCCCTCTAAAACTATCTATGAAAAAGAACTCTGAACAGAGGACTGGAACGTGGTGTGGAAAAAAATGGAGTTTAAGACCAACAATTGAATGTTTCATGCCCTGGTACATCTTTGATACATGCATGACTTTAAAGACAATTTTATCAAGGTTTTTGTTCCTCTGTTGCAGTGATGAATGAAGAGAAAAACTTTCATACCTGTTCAAACTTCATACACTTCTCCCACTGCCGGGAACATTAAAGTACTTGTTAAAAATGAGGAATTTTACTTTGACGATGTTGTCATTAATCTGTGAAATATTTACTCAAAGACTAAGTGTACATATTTATATTTACTATTTAAAATTTATAATTTTTGTACATTACTGAATTGATCAAGCAAGACTTACGATAGATGGTGAGTCAAAAGACACAGGTCACTTTTTTATTTTAGAAACAAAAGGTAAAAAGAGTATAACTGTATAATCCACTAAGTATTAGGTTATGTCAAGAAAATGGCAGCCATCCTGAAAGCCGCCATATTGGATTAAGGGCCAGTTTTTCCAAAGATAGCCCCCCGTGCCCCATGGTTTGCTGGGAAGTTCAAATGTCATTTTCTCTTTTGTTTCTAAAATAAAAAGGTGTTCTGTGTTTTTGACACACCCTTTACGTTGTTCAGATGTGCATTTCTTTCATTTGAGCCTTTTCTTTATAAGTCTTTACAGAAGCTTTTTAATCAAACCTTTTGTTGTTTCCTTGCACACCTTCATCTTACAGCCTCTTCTCAGCAAATAGTGGTTAAATCTGTTTGACCAACAAACCAGATCCTGTTTCCTTGCCTGCTCTAAACATCCAAATAAAGTATTACCTGTATTTTAAGGTAAGGTAATAGGAACTAAATCCTTCAAATGAAGCAAACACTTCCACTAGTACTGCACTTTCTGTTAGGATCAGGTCTAATATTTTGGAGCAAAAATGATTGGTGAATTAAAAAAGGATTCTTTGTGAGATGTACGAGGATTTTCATGTGACCTGGTGTCATTTTAAATAATTACAGTGATGGGTTTTTGAGTTTAGATAATAATTGAAATAGAACTGAGTTTATTTATTTTACCCTCAGTAACTTAATATATGGCTGGAACAAGTCCTCGCTGTGGGAAGAAAATGAAGGAGTCAGTTATGTCCTGTTATTTTTATGGCATCTGGCTTGTAGTTTGGAATTCTGATTGTCATGCTCGCTGGTAAAAAGGCCTTACATCCAAATGTGACGGGTTAGGAACTGTAAGTGTTACCAGCTGCAGCATCAAAGCTCCAGGCATGCTGTTCATTTAACCCCGATCCGTCACACTCATGTGCAGCCCCCGATTCAACCTGTAATGTAGACATCCAGCAGAAGGTGTTAAACTGAGACTAAAGCAGATTTATGGATGTGAGGTAACTCCCAACACCTCTTTACCTGTGATAAGTCAAAGAGTACTGACTATATTTGAATACATTTGGCTGGGGTACTGTTGGAAACTATTACAGATTTCCACAGATTAGCGTAATTTCAGGAAAATATGACAAATGTTTGGCCATGCTAGTTTAAATATTGGCTGCGATTTTGCTCTGTACCAGCAGTAATCAGGTCAAGATTCAATTGATGGGCTTATCTTTAATTTAGCTGCATATTTACATTTTACCATTATTTTACAACAACAGCAATATCAAATTTTAGTTCAATATTTGTAAAATGTATTGAGTTAACAATAGTATTTGTGTATTCTAAGGTCAATTAGCTGTAGCAACCATCTTGAATTGTGTGAACTCCAAAAGTTAATTCCTTGTAGATTTAGATCCAGTGATTTCTCTAGTGCTCTAGTGGTTCATGAGATATTGTGCTAACAGACAGAAAAACACACATAGACAGGCAATTAAATGATCTCCTGCATTCGTAGCAGTGGGTGAAATTAAGTGCACTCTAAGTCAATTTAATGTGTTTTTTTTTTAGTTTCACTTCAGTTTATTGAGCTGCACCATCAGGTGTGAGAACCAATCAGCAGCACCAAAGCAGGCTGTAAATTAGACTGACAGATCTGAACATCCGCAGGCCTAATCACCATGAAAGGCTGAAAGAGAGAGTTCACTTCGGACTTAGGCGCTCACCAGTCATTGATAAAGTGCTTAGCGGCAGGAAAATTAATGAATCCGTAAAAGTGGGGTGTGTGAAGAGGGGAGAAAGGGGTTGATGAGGGTGGAGGGGCGAAGAGGAGGGGGAGGTGGGGGGGACAAGCGGGAGGGTAATCCTGTTCCAGCTAAATGGCTGATCCCTCTCATTCCTCAGATATCAAATGTCAAAAGTTAAATTAGCCTGCTAGCCTCAGATACGAGTTAACATGCTTTTAAACGGGGAGAGGGGCGGTGATTCCTGCCTCCTGTGGGATGGTGGGCAGGTGCCTTTGAAGTGTCTAATTATCCAACTCCTACTAAGTGCAGGGAAACTATCCTAATGGTGGGAATGTATGTCTCGATGCACTGCTGAAATCACTGAAACAAGAGTAGCCAAATGAGTTTATGAGAAAACTGTATTTACAGAATATTTAGAACTTTTAACAATAACAATCATTCTACTCTGACAGATGTGAAGTCAACATTGTGTGTCATTTTATATCATATTTGTGGTTAAAAATTGTGTACTTATTTTTCCTATTCTATCCAAACTGTTGGCTTTGCTTTTCATTGCTTTGGCTGGATATCCATTTCTCTTGGCGAGGCATTGTTAATCTGAGTGCCACAGGCTTGGTCCGAATCACTCTGGTGTCAGAATTGGGATTCCAGCACTGAAGCCCAGTGGAAAGCTGGACCGCTCTGCTTTCAAAAACTCTGTGCCCAGATTCACCCTAAAAGACCCACTATCCTACTTGGACATAACTCCGCCCTTGCAAACAATCATTTTAAATTTTTTATAAACGTCTTTCAGGTTGTGGCTGATGATAGCTGGCTTGTCACCATCTGTATCGATGCTAATACAGTCGGTAAGCCAATCAGAGCACTAAATCGCATCTTTTGCTTTGAAGCCTTGATCAAATGCATCTCTTGGTGTTTGATTCATCAAAGAATCCAGGCCATGATGCCCATTGAGTGGAAAAACTTGAAAGCTGCAACTATCAGTGGTCAGAAATGCATCAGTGTGCATTTTAGTCAAGGCTTTCAGCCCTCTCACTGGCATGCTCATTGCTTCCTCACAATGTGGCCCTGATGAAATGGTCATGGGGTTTCGGCCTGCTCTATGGTGGGCCTGTCCCCCCTAATGGGTGAATAAGGGGCAGGCAGAGGCTTGGGTAAGACACAACCCCGCTGTGAGGCTGATTTGAGGTGAGCGCATGGAAGAAGGAAGGAGTCAAGCAGGCTTTGATTTTTGCCCCTCCCATGCCTCAGGGCCTGGAGTCTGGGACTGTGAGATGCTGAGTCTGGGTGTGTCCCCGAAGACCAGGACAGAACAGACTGGGACTGTGGTTTGTGGAGTAGGGGGTTGAGGAGCAGGGTACCAAGAGCCAAATTGAGACGTGGGAGTAGTCAAATTTGCCTAGATGAATATTGAAGAGGGTGTTTGTGAAAGCTGTGCAGGAAATCAGCAGCTGACAATAGACTGCTAACCAGGAAAGGGACCATTTGGGCCTCCCTTTTCAATTTGGCCAAACATCAGTCACATAACAAGGCTTAAAAAATACCACTATGGGTTCATTCTGCAGAGAGAAACTCAAACATAAATGCAAAGATAGAGAAGCGTAACTTTGTTTGCTAGGATTTTCAAGAGATGACAGAAAATTGCAAGATATTTTGCTTTCACAGTTAGGTTTAGTTTTCAAGAGGTCACAAAAAAGTTACCGTTTCTATTTTAATAGAAGAAGCTCCATTAGGACATAACAAGAAGGTAGCAAGTTTTTTGTACCACCGATAAGCCAAAGAGTTGATCAGAAAAATGCCTCACACAATTGCCCTAATCCCGTGCGCTCTTGTTGTTGGTTTGGTCCCTTTTATATCAGCTTGTGCTAATCGTGAATGATTCCCTCTGTCTTTAGCGTCTTTGCCAGGGCCAGTGAATCAGGTACATAAGCCTAAGCTGCTTGGAGAAGTGCTCTTATTAAACTCTAGCCAGCTGCTGGAATTTTTCTTCCCCCCATCTCATTGTTAATTGGGGAGTCTTGAGTCTTTCCCTGGAGTTGATTTGCAAGAGAAAGAAAAAGAAAAAGGGTGCAAGAGATTATTGCACGGGAGGAGAGGAGCTTTGAAGAAGTGTTTTGTGATTTCACCGTATATCCCCCCCTTCACTCCTCTCCCTGTGCTCCCCAGCCAAAACCTGTTTGTGCCACAATGCTTTCAGAAGTTAGAAGGTGGAATGCAGCACATGTCTGGCTTTGGATAAGACTATACAACACCTCCTCTGACTTTTAAGACTGTTAGGGAGAACTATAGCATGCAGTGGCCCTTTGTGAACCCCTAAAAAAAGGGCACATTCCAGGCTGGAAGGTGAATCAGATACTTGAGAGTTAAGGACCGTTTTTCATGTGGAAGAACAGCAAGCCTTGTTCTTAACCTGTGCCTCTAGAAAAATCCTTCAAAACAACATTGTTGAGGGTTTGTTTCACTTTTGATTTCTGTAAATTGTCTGGACACCCTTAACTTTAGCCCCTCTTATCCCCTAGCCCAACTCTTAGAGGCATTGGCCCCACTCCATATCTCATTATCTCTTTCAAAACTGCGTATTGTCATTGCATCCACTCTCTCTTTGTTAAGGCCACTGCATAGGGTTTTTTCGAAAGGTATTTGAACCAGAATCTTTCAATGGAGACTGAAGACAAGAGGAAAGAAAAAAGACAGAAACCTGGGTTTTAGGGTTTAATGAGCGGCCTGCTGGGGGTAAAAGAGAAATAAAAAGCAAAAGCGTGAGAGCAATAGAAAGTGCATTTGTAGAGGGTTAAAGGGAAAAGGAGAAAGAGTTGTAAGGGAGAAAGAATGCAGGAATGAAGTACCAGGTACCATTATAGTGGCAGAGAAAGCTCCTGAAATACTAGAGCTGGGGCGTGTGCTCTGATCAGGACGGCAGTGAGCACAATTACCTTCTTTTCAAATCCTTCAGTGACACTGCGGGAGGAAGGAGGACTTTGAAACTTGAAAGGCAAGAGCTCGCTTTCAACCTCAAACGCAAGCAGGAAAGGGCTCTGAAATTTGTTCAGTGCTCCCCATCCACCATTAGCTTGTTTCTTCCTCTCGCCTCCAGGCATTTAAGCGCTTTTTGAAAAGATGTTAAGAAATTCAATCACCATAGAGAGAAAGCGGGATGGTTCTTCTCTTTTTTTTTCCTGTTTTTTTTTTTTAAAGGCATGCTTTCCTCTGGTCCACAGAGGACCGGTCTGCTGCCTTTGTGTTGTGGGCTGAATAGACCTGCAAACTGGTAGAGAACTGGATGCGGCAACCATGGGCAAAGAAGTGGGGAATAAAAGAGGAATCGAAAATGAAGAAAGGGAAAAGGGGAAAGGATCTGTTGGGCAGATGGTCAGGAGTTAGAAAAGTCTTGAAGGCTTGAAGTTTTCAAAGTTGCACATGTTTACCTCTCCTCTGTCTTCATTAGCTCGCGTTTTGACAGATGCTCAACACGTTATACTGATATGAAAAAGTTTCCACGAGTGGCGCAGAAGAGCAACCTTGCTTCAGAATAGTGCTGCTCCACCAAAGAGTCAAAGAGTCAATTGACCCTTGTGGTGCAGAGTGTTTGTTTAACCATTTAAGGGCCCATGAACTGCAGTAATGAAGCCCCGGAAGGTGGTATATGATAGAATAATGAACACCCTCCTCTGGGCTTGCCAGGGTGACTGGAGGGGGGGATGGTGGGACCGCGATGGTGCTGTGATTGAACTATTTGCTGCTTGACCCCACTTGGAGGAGAGACATGTCTGAGTAGCACTGTGGGTCACTATAGAAACAAAACAATAGAAAGACCAAGAAAGTTGCATGAAGAAATCAAAATGTGAAGTTTTAGTTCTCAAAGTTGAACTCCAGCAGTTTTTTTCAGCAGCAGCGCTCTATCTGAAGACACAGTGATGAATCTATTTATAAAACATTTAATATATGTTTAAAAGTAAAACAGCTCATAAATATGTAGCCAGTTTGCTTTGCGAGCTGTAATGTGAGATTTTTGTGAAAGTGGAAGAGCTGTGAGTACACAGCAGGAGCCTGTGCTACACACAGCTCCATGCGTTACCCCAAGCAGTTCTTACTCTCTGCATAGTTTACAGCCTCAACTTCCTCAATCCATGTCAGGAGATGAACCCAGTTCCAAAATCCCTTTATGTTAATGTTGCGCTTTGCAAAGCGCAGACCTATTAATCCAGCTTTAACCATATAAGATGCATTATTCCCTTAATAAGATCACTGGCTGTGCAGTATAGGATTAAATACTTATATCATAACTGACACTGTCATTTCCTGTGAATGAGAGCGACTTGCCTCTCTGGCTGTCAGTTCCGCGTTAAGACTCCTTGAATCCGCTGCCAGGGCTGCGGCGGGGCACGGCTGGGCTCAGACACAGGTAATGGATGTGGGAGAGTGAGGGGAATGAAAGTGGGACCCTCGAGCTGCTCCTCCCGCTCTCTCATTGCCTCTTTCAATCTTGTTCTCCGCTCCTTTCTGATCGCTTCTTTTTTTTTTTTTTCTGTGAAGTGGCGATGCACTATGGCGTCCCTCTTCACTGCTTAAGGTGGTGCTCTTTAATCTGGCCCTCTGCTCTGTTTCTAATTGGTAGTTGGATTCTATTGGCTTGCAGTTCAGAAGAGAAAGGGGGGGAGGCGCTCACACCAGGCTGCCAACACTACTGAACCACTGGCACCAGTTCAGCGGCATTTTGCCAGGTTCTTAGTTGGAGACATCATTGCAGGAACGAGAACTGATGACCAACACTCCTCATGATGAAATCATACTTTTTAATATAATGACTGAACAATTGGGATGAAGTAATAGGATGAGGTTGTAAAAGTAAAATGTCAACTAGACAATATGTCAAATTAAAATAAATGAGTATTTCTTTATTTAGACTGGTCATGTTGCCGTTTGAAGCAATAATCTACAATCAATTAGTAGTGTGTAAATTAAGTCTATATAATTTATTCCCAGTGATTTTAGTACAAGTCAGTTTTATTGAGCACAAAAAAGTTCTCTAATGCTTTTTTTGTTTGGGTAACATGTAAAACAAGTCACCTATTAATTAATTAATTAAGATAAGGAGCAAAACACAAGTTAAACAAAAAGTAGAAAACATAATTTATAAATTTCAAAATTATACAGAACACAGTTTGTATTTTTTGTATTATTTTTTTTTTAAGATTTTTAAAATTTCTCGTTTCACCTTATAATCATATACATCTATATATAGATATATATGAAACAAAAAGACAAAACAAAAGCGGGGGGGGAATAAGAAGTTTGATTTTCTCGAACACATATTTTAAAATAAAATTACAACATATCAACAAGGCAGCTACATAAAACTCATGAACATGTTTAAGTCATGAAGACATGCACCTTTTTTTCAACTGAGATTCTTTCAAAATGACCCTCTCAAAAATGGGAAAATAAAAAAAAGAATGCCAGACACACCATGCTGCTTTCTGAGACAGTCTCAAGCTATTAAACTAAAGAAATGACTAGCATGAGGCCAAGAGGCTAGCTGACCCTTGTGCTGGTTATAGTTCAGAGGTCATGACAAAGGTCAGAGGCCACATTTCTTTGGTGGATTTCAGGCCTTGAGCTCAACTCCAAATTTATTCCTTTTACAAGGCATGCCAGGAACCTTTTAAAGACATCACTTCTTCTTATTTTCTCTTTGAAGGAAAAGAGATTTTGTTTTTAAGAGATTGGGTGGGGTGGGGAATAAAATAGGAATGAAGAATGGTGATGCTCAAAATGCCTGCCACAATCATGAGAACCCATTCCTAAAAAGAACAGACGGAACTGAATTTAGAGTAAGGATATTTTCTCAGCTGTGTGGAATCCAAACATGTGGACTGCTTGATTCATAAAATCCATTTGCTTAAACATTTTCTGCCTCTGAACTCCCACATCTGGTGCTGTGGAAGACAAACTCTGCCAGCTTTACACCCAATATGGCAGTTTGGTAGATTTTAAATTTCCTCTCTTTATGTGCTTTTGTGTGATCATAATATATTAGTGTCTTGACAACATTTTTTTTAAATGTGCAGCTTTAAGACTTGGTTTAGTTTACTTTCCTTCCGTTTTTGTTTTTTTGTATCTACAGAGGACGAAAGTTCAGGCACGCCGTACCACCGTGAGAGGCGCAATGCCATCAGTTCCCAGGCTCAAACGCCCAGTGCTCGTGACAGGAGCGTAAATGAAGAACCCTCCACCTCCACAGAGGAGCACCCGTCCCTGCTCAAGAAGGAGCTGCATGGCTCCCTGCCTCATCTGACGGAGCATGCCCTGCCGTACAGGGGCACATTGTTTGCTACAAACCCTCGCAATGGCTACCTAGACCCACACTATCGTAAGTGCACAAGCTACAAAAATTAAAGCGATAGTTCAGAGCCTTTATAGTGAGGCTTTATAGAGAGGTAATGACCATGTAATAGCTTTTTGATCAATAGCCTGAGCTGGTGGGCAACTTTTATCTGCAAAATTTCACAGTGGTTTATACAAATGTTAGTTTATAAACCTTCAATTTTGCTTTACACACTTATTCCAGCAGTCCTATTGGGACTAGCATTAGCTTGTCAGTCTGGTCAAAACTAAACTCTGTTTCTTTAAACTGAGGCAGTTCAAATCTACAACAGATAAGTTATGAATTAATCATAACCTTTTCCACAGATACCCACTTCAGAAGATCTGATCTCTCTCTCCAAGAACCTCTAAGTTAATCTTTTAAAGTTAAGAAACTTCACAGCTCAAGGACATGTTTGTAACGCACCAAATGCTGAGGCCAGCTTTGCTTCTTTACTGTAGGTGAGAGGTACGACTGTTAGATGGCTGATTAAGTCTGACAGATTAGGCCTTCTCTTAGACTCGCACGAACACACACTTGTGAACACACACACGCTCACTTGTCTTGTTTTGTGCCTGGGAAGTTAGTATGGGGAACGGGCCGGCGTAGCTTCTTAATTCCCTCATTAGGGGCCTGTCTGAACACAGTACTCCACTTTCTCTCATCAACACACACTTCAAAGCCCCAAAGCAGCACCAAGTCAAACCTCACCACCCCCCTTACTCTGCCTCATTCTCTCTCTCTCTCTCTCTCTCTCTCTCTCTCTCTCTCTCTCTCTCTCTCTCTCTCTCTCTCTCTCTCTCTCT
>JARVJO010000165.1:8737136-8812225 GCA_031762555.1 Cynodonichthys magdalenae | reverse complement strand
ATTTATTATTCATTTCCTTTTTGCGAAATTTTAAAAATTCGCTCTAAATTCGAATTAAATTGGATGGAAACACGGCTTCAGTTTCAGTTATTTTACATGCGCTCAAAGGGTAACTGAGAAATAAATGAATCAAAACAAACTTCACTGGAGAATTAATATTATTATTATTATTATTATTATTATTATTATTATTATTATTATTATCATTATTATTATTATTGTCTAATAGGAAATTGTTCAAGATGAGAAAAAGCTTGGGAACCGCTGCAATTGGTTTAAAAAACAAATATGACCCAAAATCTGTGCACAGGCTTGTCAAACCAGGAAGAGTAAGTTTGAGCGTCAGCTGTCTCGTTCATTCTACACCAACAAAGTGCTTGTGACAGCGAGTAGCGCTGTAATGCAGAAGGCTTGTCATCGTTTCTCCCTTTTTTTTAACCACTCATCTTCTTTTCTCTATTCCACCATGCTAATTACTTTTACCCGCAGAGGCCATTTGTGTTTAAGGGTGTGAGAATGACTGAGACTCTGAAAACAAATACAGTGAAAAACACAGCATAAAAAAAGGGAGAAAGAAATATTGATTTAGAGGGGAAGGGCAAAGAGTGACTTGCCAGTCTGGTGCATGTAATGAATCGCAGACAGACTGGTGCTCTCTGCCTGCTTTCCTCGTCTTCTTTCTTTTAGTGTTGCATCTTTTCTCAATAAAAGCGTGTTTTTATCTGTTTTGCAATGTGCCGGCTTTGCAGTACAGCAGAGAAAGCTCTTCACAGCATGAACATTAGGCTAATTTATACAGCGGTAATTAGGCCATTAGACCTGAAACAATCTGGGACCTGTAATTAGGCAAAGCGCTCCAAAAGTCAACAGCAACTCCCATTGAGCTTAGCTAAACTGTCTCTTAAAGTGTTATTTACATGTCCAAACAGCTTGAGGTCTGAGTGTAAGCAAACATGGGGAGAGGCAGGGTGAGACGGGATTGATCAGAGGGGGGATTTTTGGCATCTCAAGGGAGGCGGCATCCAAACTACTTTTACTGATATTCTGCTGAGAGTCTCATCATCTTCATCTTCTAGCAGCCTGATAGTGATCAGAGGATCAGTGTCACGTTTCTGGTGCAAAGTAGACAAACTTGTGTAGTCACGTAGTTCAGACGCACGCTAAATGATCACAGTCATGCTTGTCAGCAGATAGGATTATATTTTTCACAAAAATCATTCATGAGAAGTTCTAAGATTTGTGTGTAGCAAAGGTGGATTTTGTGAGCAATTATGATTCCGTTTTTTAAATTTTGGGATAAAAAATAATCTCATACATTAATACATCTCAATGCTCGATTCTATTTCCCCGTTTATCGACTTTGTTTTGTATAAACCTGCTGCGGGTTTATTCATAATCTTTTTTGTGCATAAAAAGACACAAGCATGTTCTACACGAAGCACGCTAGCTGCGTTTCCATAGAACTGCAGTCACATTTGAGGTAAAATTTTAAAACAGAACTAAAACAAAAAAAAATAAACAAAGATTGGTTCTTTATGTGGTTCAGAATGAATTAATTATAGTTTTTTTTTTGAATAGAATTTGTGAAATATTTTAGAAATATTTAGAAACTAAAATGTAACCTCACAGAGGAAGAAAATAACCAGGTTTTTATATTTGTTCTGTGTGTATATTGTGTCTTATAGTTTCTTTACTTATAACACGTTCCATTTGTACTCATAAACAGAACCATCTTAGTTTCAAGTTGGAAAAAATAACAGGAATTCTGAATTTGGACACTTAATTTGGAAAATCCTCAAAATCCAACATGGCTGCCTTTCACAAGAAAGTGATCATAGTTGGAAAAATAAACTCTATCGCTCATAAAATAGGTCACAAACATAGTACTATCCACCTCCTTTTAGTGAGCAGGTTTCTACAGTGTTTAAATACAATAAATGTAAAATTTGCATAAGCATTAGCTTGACTTACTAACCGTAGCTTAACAAACAAATCCTGTTTTTTTTTTACTTAAACTGTCTAAGTTGGGAGTAACTTCATTCCTAGATTTGAGTTCTAACATCCTAGGTAGATGAAGCGCAAAATTTGACTCATAGTCGTGCACAACTTGCCTATACTGCCCCCTATTGTGTTTATTAGCACCAAACCAGAAAACGGCAACTAACCCAAAAGCTCCGTTTTCTCTGAAAACACATTTCAAAAGTTTACTTCAGATTGACTAATGCGTTTTCCAGTAAAGGCTTTTTTCTTTTTCCACATTGCTTACTTAACAAGCGTTAAAAAAAATAGAAAGGAAAAACAAGGTTTAGTGAAACGTTTTTGTGTTTGAAGTCTTTATTTAAAAAGAGCTGATGCACGCAAAGGGAGAAAAGAACTCCTGTGGAACAATTAATGGAGCAGGATAATCATCTGCATGGCTAATATTTACTGACATGGGTCAGTGTTTGTTTGGTTTTCAAATAACTGTTCAACTACTCAGACCTGCAAAAGCCTTCAAATGAAACAAGACAAAAAACGTCTCTTCGTTTTTCTTTTTCAGTCTTTTGCACTGCAAAGTATACGCTCTTGCTTGTTTTTGCTGTCAGTAAAGGAGCTTGAAGTGCTGGACGTTTAAATCCTCCAAATGCAGAGAGCGTTTAGAACCTTTGCACGCATTGCAAACTGTTGCAGGGCTGCAGCGAACCGCGTGGGCCTCGCCGCAGACGAGCGTGCCTGAGCAGTGAGATCATGAGCCGGGGGAGAGAGGTGGCATAATGAAATCTGGCAGCCGCAGCTCCAGAGCAGGCTTCATATGTTCCACATTAGCAATTCACAAACCTCTGGAGCAGGCCCCGGCAGCCCTTTTCTCACTCCGCCTTAGTCACTTATGACAGTCTGTCACTGGCTCTTTGTACTCTCGCAGCGGAGCATCGATGAGGAGTGCTCTGTTTATAGAAGAGAGTTTCATCTTCGGCTTCGGGGTGACACCGTGTTTCGAGCGGAGCCAGTGAACCTTCACTGGAGGAGAGAAAGAGCCCAGGTGTCGCCGTCAAGACAATAAACTTACACTGCTGACTTGACAACAAAACGGAAAGGAGAGAAATTGTTTTGTATTACCAAAAGCCGAATCAGAATTGCAACGAGTAATATGTCACCTACTGAAGCACAGAAGAGCCTTTGTGGCAACAAAAACAACATCAACAAAAAACTTCTATTAGGAGCCCAGATTAGGAAGAGAGGATAAAATAATGTGCTTTAGGCTTTATTCACCACCTTCTTTTGGAACCAATCAAGTGTCCAATAAAGGACAAGGCAATTACCATTCTCTCTCTCTCTCTCTATAATGAAGGGAAAGCTGGCTTTTGGTCCCAAACATGGTTAGCTTGTGTTGAATCAGAATTAATGAGTTTGGTCAAAGTTTGCTCCTAATTGCCCTTTCATTAAGACCCATTTGTTATCATTTCTTAATAGCTTTGTAAAAGACTGACAAAAAATGGGGGGGAAATTGCACTGGGGTAATTAAAAAGAGCTTAAAGGAATTTTGAAAAACTGATCAACAGATGAAAAGTGATGAAAAAAATCTTCAAATGCTGACATTTTGTGTTTTATAGTGTTAATGTCTACCTCTAAAAGTGATAAAGTTTAGGTGCGTGTTTGTTTTTTATAGTATTAGCATTCATCGTTGGCATCAACACTGTTTGTTAGCAAAATAGCTCATGAACTACTGAACTTATTTCAATGAAATTCCCAGAGAGTAATCCTTGGATGGACACCTCCGACTGATTCACTTCTGGAGTCAGCGTTATTCCATATCAGAGGACGACAATGCCCCCAAACATCAAAAAGAGCAGGGCCAATTTAGTCTGGGGTGTAAACAGTAAGGGAGTCCCTACAGGAAACACTGGAGATGGATTGCAGTATTGAGCCCCCCCATTTTTCTTTTAGCTCTCTGTTCTCTGTGACTGTATACGTTCCCTCTAGTGATACAAGGCTGTTTGCCTTGCTAATGGAGAGCTGCGCTGGTGTAAAAGAGGTGGCACACTCTGTTTAGACAAGACCGTGGTAAAGTAAACTTGTGAGATTGATTTAAATAAACCTCGGTGGAATGGTTTGCAGCACAGCATAGACTATAGAGGAGGGAGGGAGGTAGGGAGGGGGTGGTTTGGGGTGGGGAGTGATGAAGGAGGAAGAAAACGAGTTCAGTCCGTGCACCGGGCTGTGCTGAGTGAGTACCTCCTGAGACATAAACATGAGGGGTCTGGGTAATTCAATAAGGAGTGGTGGATGTGGGAGTGGAGGTTTGCAAAGGGTGAATGGGTGTGAGTCTTTTACAACCCTGATTCTGATGAAGCTGGGATGTTGTGCAAAATATAAATAAAAAAAGAATGGAATAGTTAGCAAATCTCAAAAAGTCATTTTATTGACCTTAGAGCATAATAAACATATTAAATGTTTAAATTAGGAAACTGTACCATTCATTGGAAAAACTAAGGCAATCTAAGTATCTAAAAACTAAGGTCAACAATCAACAAAAAACAGCATTTAAAACCAGTGGAATATTAATAATAAAAAAAGTTCCTTAATAGAAAACTAGGAAAACTTATCATCTCATCATCCACACTTTATAATAACAAGTGTTTGGGAATCTGGAGAAAAGATGAGGCTGAATATTGGATGCTTGTGATCTTTGGGCCCTCAGGTGGCACTGCATTAAGAACAGGTCTGATTCATACCTGGACATCACTGCCCGGGCTCAGGAACACGTCTACAAATCCTTGTCTGTAAACACAGTTCACTGAGCCATCCACCATCCACAAATTCTGATTAAAGCTCTATCATACAAAAAGAGAAGCCGTGTGTGAACATTATCCAGAAACGCTGCTGTCTTCGCTCGGCCAAAGCTCATTTAAAATGGACTGAGGCAAAGTAGACAACCGTTCAGTGGTCAGATGAATCAAAATATAAACAGGTCTGTTCAGGTCACAGTTTAGAAGCCTGCCTCTCTGATGGTGTAGGGGTGCATTAATGCCTGTGGCATAGGCAGAGTACACATCTGAAAAAATTACATTCTATTTATTTATTTAATCTATTAACTTACTTGTCGACATTTTGGAAAAAAAAAATGAATAGATATAATTTTATTGGTGGTCTGGAAGGAAGTCACTCATGAAAAGTATGAACTGTTTTCAGAAATATGCTCACATCCAGATCAGATCTTTTTCAGGGAAGGCTTTGCATATTTCAGCAAGATAATGTTAAATTGCACAATACACCTCAGTTACAACCACCTGGCTTTGTAGTAGAAGCATCCAGGTGCTGAATTGATCTGTTTACATTTCAGATCTCTTACTGTAGAGGCAAAATTGAATTTTTTTATGAAGCATTAAATTCAGTAAAGAAGACCCAGGTCCATTGAGTCTTCTCAAGTCTTATATTAGACAAGAATTGGACAACATTCCCCTCCAAAACTTCCAGGAACTGTTCTCCGCAGTACCTACAGTAGTTTTAGAACCAACTTTTTAAAACTGTGCCACTGCTATAAATTTAAAAATGATTGAATTATTTATTATAATTATCTTAAAAACTATCTTACTTTTTCTAAATATTGGTACAATTTTTAGTTTAAATATTTCATGTTTACTATGTTCCATTGTGAATAAATTAGTAGTTTATGAGAACTGCAAACCACTGCGTTTTGTTTTTATTTACACAACATCCCAACTTCTTTGGAAAGGTTGTAAATTATCTCAGCGTCTAATCTCTCCAGTCATCCCCAATCGTCTGAAATGACAGAACTTTGTACAAAGTTCCTGCTTTGTGGGCAGGGATGAGCTAGATTAGAGAACATGAATTTTTTACGAGCCTCGAGCCGATACACAACACATAGTGTAAACCTGAAAAGGTTCATTTCCGAGTTTGACAGCCAAGGGCCGAATGCCCAGGAGTGGGGCTGTGAAGAGTAAACAGATCAGATTCTGCCCTCGTCTGCTGCGAGCTCATCCAAGCATCCCTCCCTCCCTCTGCAGCTCTGAGATCAGCCAACATTTGCCCAGCCAAAAAAACATCAGGAGAAAACTATCAGACTGCCAGAGCTGGAGCATTCAGATACACGCCAGAGCTTCATGGAGAAGGATTTTACCACTTATCTCTGATACTGTGAGCGTCGGATTAAAACTCCAAAAAGTTTGGTTTCACTTGTTTGGAGCTCAGTGTTGCTACGAGGGGTAGTTCAGGATATGAAAGTTAAAAGTTACATACTGTACCACAATTAAACTCAAGACTGTACATGCATTTGAAAGCCACATTGAAACCCCTTTTGTTGACTGAACTGATCCTCAGACATTTTTATTGCTTGAAGCTAAAAGGTAAAAAGTGCACAAAATGATAAGATGATTCTATTTTAAAGGTCCGGACTAAAATGCGGCAGGCCCTTCATTTTTAAATGCAAAAACTAAGAAAAAGGTTTACTATGTGTGTGTGTGAGTTACCTCACAAACAGAAGTGTTGGCCAGCTCGATGCGCATCATGTTGTTTGTGCAACAACTCATCATGTCAGAGTCAGTTTATTACTTGAGGGGATTGCAACAGTCTGTTAAAACAACTTTATAATACTGTTTGTCTCTTTATGGTGAACCTTTAAATGTAGTTAAAAATACTCAAGTTGCATCACTCAGGTGGTTTGGAAGCAAGGTCCGTGTTACAAAATGGGGACATGTTAATTTAAAAATGAGATAAATAACAGAAGTGGGAGTCAAAATTTCTCTGAAATTGCATCATATAATAACTCAAGGCGCTAAAACTCAGGATGCTCTTCTGCTGACAGCAGCATTTCTCTAAACAAAGGTCATTTAAAGTGCTATTTACAGCAAGTGAAATATTATTATTATTATTATTATTATTATTATACACATCATTAAAAGATCTGAACTGTCTCTTTTAAAACAATCACAATTCTGATCAGAGATGGGCAATTGGCGGCCCGCAGGCCACACCCAGCCTGCAGGTGACTTCATCTGGCCTGCCACTGAGGCCACACCCCCAAATTTTTTTGCATTTTTTTTACTTCAAAAGAAGTAAGTTAAGTAAAAAAAATAAAATATTTATTGGGAGGTAAAGTATCTGTTTACATAATTTTAAGGAAATGTCATGCAGGATTTTAAAACAAATCACAGCTACAAGACGCACAAAGCTAAAAATGAGAAATATACTGAAATCCCAAGTACATAAACAGTGACCTTTTACCAAGTATTTTAAATAGAGTCTAAGTTTCTAAGTTGTCTCATCATTAAAGTTCACATAGATTTTTTTTTCTCTGTAATCTAGTGCTTTTTTTAGATACTTGATCATATCAATTTTATTGGATTTTTGTGTCAGCTTAGGCAAAAAATATGTTCATTTTGTACACGTGATGTAGGTGCACCAACGTTTTACCCTTTTAAAGATTTTTTTAAGGTTAAAATTTAAAGCTGCAGGGTTAAAAACAACACATATCAAATAACCTCTTCATTGCTGCTGTTTTATTTCCAGCTGGCAATAAACCTCCCAGTGAATGAATGAATGATGAGGTAAGCAGACCTGGATCAACACCTGCTGTTCTGCCCTGCGCTGCAGCTGCGTTTGTCATTGCCCAACACTTGTAGAGCTGCTTGGCACCCCACCGTTTGGCCATCTGCCTACTTGGCTCAAATGTTTACAAGGAAAATAAGAAGTAAAAACACATATCTCGCAGCGTTCGACTTGTTGCGTGAAGCTCGACAGATGTTGACACACGTTTTCCCTCGGGGTGGTGAGACACAACTTGGCCTCGGTAACGGGCAATAAAGCGACACGTGCTTTAAGAGTGAGATGTCGAACAAAAAACGTAACTCTCTTTCGCTCTTTCGGGGCATTTTAGTTTCACAGCTCAGCACTTACTCAAAATTCCTACTCATGGTTTGCACGTTTCCACTTGCCAGACACCGAAGGAGTCAGTGTTCCGGCACTTAAATCATGACTTTGTTTTTTTTTTTTAAGATTTACGGAGCTAAGGTTAGAAGGTGAGTGGAAATTCAGTTGGATGGCAATGCAACAGCTTCAATTTCAGGAGTAAAAATAGATAATAGCTTGAAAGCCCATATTATGCAAATGTTGTGATGCTTTATCTGAAAAGGGGGAAAAGAAGCCTATGGATTCTCTTTGGCGGTTGTGACAAAACACTCAGATAGGAAAGGATGTTTTTGTTTGTTGTACTTAAATGTTGTCCTTTGTATGAAACCATATTATGCTTGGCACACTGTGCCATTTGGCTGTTTTCCTTTTCGGCTCTTTACCGCTGTTTATTTTGAGTTTTGTCAGCCTTGAGACGTTTACAAAGACTTCCTCAGCAAACGCTTTGGAGCAGCGCAGCTTTCATTTGGGTGGGTCTGCAGAAAGATAGCATCGACCACTGCCTTTCATTATAGCTGCTATTTACAGTAGATTAGCTAAGGAACAAACAATATCACATGGAAATAAAAGCCTAGCATTCCTTGAAGGAATGCACATCGCCCAGACTTTTAGATTAAGATCACCTTATGTTGAGAAATGACAAAGATGTATTGTTTTGGACAGATTTTATGCAAAACATTAGGCTCAGAATCATACAACACTGTCGTGTCACACTCAGAGTATGTATTGTGCATGACTCTCAGCTAGTACCAGGTCAAACTTCAGCTCAATTTTCAGAATATTAATGGAGTTGTTGTTGGCTAATATTTAATAACTGTGGCAGCCATCTTAAATTAGGTTGACTACTGCCTAAAAGTTTCATTTCAACCATTTACCAGTCAATCTGTGTATCTTTCCTGCCCACTCAAACCCAGCCGGTCGAGGCAGTTGGCTGTTTGTCCTGAGCCTGGATCTGCTGGAGGTTTCTTCCTGTTCAAAGGGAGTTTTTCCTTTCCACTGTTGCCAATGTGCTGCTCAGGATGGGAGCCTGCAACAAACTGGAGATTCAACTCAATCTGCTGGTTTCTTTAGGTTGATTGTTTTTTTTCACAGTGCCCTGAGATAATGTCTATTATACAATTAAACTGTATTGATTTAAGGTAGGATATTTTGCTAACAGGTGAACAAGTCTGACTCCAACAGTTAAATATTTTAAGCAAAAAGCTTACATACTGGGAAGCAATTGCAGTATGTTTTGTGAATGAATCTCAGTGAGAACTGCACCAAATCTAATTTAGTATCTAAAGAACTGGCAAGATTGTTGCCGTTTTTGTGTTTTCTGTCAGTTGGTTGTGGCAGCCATTTTGAATTATGTTGACTCTGAAATATCATCAGTCATAGAAGTACATCAAATAATTATAAGCTGAAGGTTTTATTGAAGGCAGTCTACTGGTTTATGAGCTATTTTGCTAACAGAGTTGACTCAAAATATTTGCTGTCAAACTTTATACAAACATCTTGCACAATGTGTTAGGGCTCAGAATAAAGTATGTGTTGGGAATCAAACCAATCTACTACAACATCACATTTTAGATCAATAGCTGTAGCTTTGATTGGGTTATAGACATTTTTGTGTTTTTTAGTTTGAATGACTGTTGCAGTCATCTTGCATTGGTTCACTTTCTATTTAGTTGTAGCTGTAAAAACTTTCTGCAAGTTTCATTAACATTTGTCCAGTCTTTCATGAGATATTTTGGTAACAGAGACACGGCGTATTGGCCTTTCAGATTTAGGCAATGGATGATAAATTTGCTAAAAAAAACAAACAAACAAAAAAAAAAAAACAGATGTCGTGCAAAATGTAAACAAATTTGTGTTTTTCTCTTTTCTGTTTCTACCCAGCTGCTCCACAGTTCTTCCCCACCTTCCATCCTCCTGTGCCAATCGACGACAGACACACCCAGGGACTTTACATCTACGAGCCATCCCCCATGCCCCCTCTTCACGTGTAAGTCTTTCTAACTGGTCACACACCCTCAAGCTATTCGCCTCACGACAAACATTTTGCTGACTCCGTTTGGCCGATAAAAATCCAGCTCCGAAACTTCCTTTCACCTCCGGGGCGCCGAGCATCTACTCCTCGTGGGTACCTGTTTTGTTTTTTTTTTCTTTCAGGATCAAAGGCCATAGCCTCTGTTCGTACGCAACATGATCTGCATGTCAGAGACACGCAAATGAACATGTGTCAGAGATGTGGAAATGAGAGCAGGGCGAGGAGAGAGCCTGGGAGCGCGCAATTCTCCTAAGAGCAGTGATCAAGCCCTGTCAGGAGGCGGATGCGATGCCTCTGCTGACATCTACCTTTCTCTGACATATGGGCTCCTGGAACAAACTTGTTGCACCTCATCCAGTCGCATACATGTTCCGTTGTCGAAGTAGGAAGTCATGTAAAACCACAGAGTCATTCCTTGTTAGCAGAACTAGTTAGTTGTTCTGAATTATACAACCTTTAGCGCAGTTGTCTTGTAGCCCCCTGGAGTGCTTCTGGTGGTGCTCACCGGGTCAGCCGAGAACTTCAAAGCACTTCAGCTCACTTTACCCAACCTCTTCAACTCTTTCTTTTGTCTCTTCTCACCTTAATCATTTGTATTCTTTGCATCCAAACCCTAAGCAGAGCGAGGAGATGCTTCATTGTCCTCGCGCTGCTTGTTTCCCAGGCGCAGACACGAAGGAAGCGATCACCTCGCAACAAAGACAAATTGGACGGGGCAGCTACTTGGGCCGCATTATGTTTGATGTTCTTCATCATTATCAACCCCCCCCCCCCTTTTTTTTCTCCTCCTCCTCCAGGAGTCATATCTCTCCCTTGCTGATGTGCCACTAAGCGTAATGAATTTTTTATGTACCCCTCCACCTCCGGCCCACCCCACCTCTCAACCTCTCATTCTCCTGCTGCGGCCGAGGAAGAAAAGGAAATTATAAAAAAAAACAGAGAGGGAGGTGATTGATGCCCTGTGTCACCGCAAAACAAAATGGCAAATATAATTTAGTATTTAGCTTATGTGGAGATAATGGGGGCGAACACGCGCAAGCAACGTAGGCTCAAACAAACAGCCTGGGCTTGTTATCCGTCAGGAACGCTTTGGAATGACGTGGAGCACAGGTTAGGGAGGGAGACAGAAAAAAAATGAGCGCAGGGGACAACACTGAGCCGGGGAATTGAATTAGGCGTGGGGTGGTGGTGGTGGTGGGGAAATTACACAGCGGCGGTGTCTTCAGTCACTCCATTTGGACAGGAGTTACCTGCACGCTGTCACTGGAGATACGGTCATGCTCTGCCGCGTTACTTAAGGCCTTTTTATCCAAACCATTAAGCTCCACGCTGTTTAATACGACATGCCAAGCTGAGGGAAACTATTTGTCATGATTATAAGGCGGCTGTTGAGTAACCAGACCTATTAAAATTGACTCTGTGAGCTCACTGTCATCCACTTTTATCTGTGAGCTCACATGCTCGAACCTTCTTTTGAGCCTAGCAGCAATATTGCGCACTTGATTAAAAAAGCAGCACCGAGTTCCCCGGTGAGAAGAAGTGCTCATCACATGTGGTATTACAGCAACCACCTGATGGCAAATTGAAGTTAATTGTGCGCCAAGGTTTCCTGCAGGTTCGAGCTGTGACGGAACTTCACGAGTAGCTAAAAAACGAAATCTCTGCCAGGACTTCAAGCAACGCACTCCACTTGGTAATGCAGCTTATAGCCGGCCCTAGCAACAAAAAAAAAAAAAAAGTCAGTCAATGTATAGCTGTCATTTCCGGGAAATAGAGGACAAGAGGCAGCTTATGGAGAAATATTGAATTGTTTTAAGACAAGTTCTCCTCCGTGTGCAGAATTAATCGTTATTAGCCCTCTCAAAGATATGCCTAAGTACACAGGGACCATTATTGCGGTACTTCCCCATGCAACCTCTCATTACGGCCTGTAATTACAGTTGGGTTGGCCCCGCGGCAGTTCCATCAATCCAGTCAGCTTCCCCCCGCCGCGCGCACGACCCAACCACCACCGGGGCTTCCGAAGCCGGATAGAAAAACACTGCAAATGCCCAGCAGCTTGTTTTCTCTCCACCGCCACGACACATCCACCATCCGTACGTGGCAAATGAACAGAATCACATCCTATTACGGTGAAGGGCCTAATTGAAACATGTTTATTTATGGTCCCTCGTTTTCAGACAAGGAGCGGGCGTTAGCAGCGCAGCTAACAGGCTCCAGCGATATGAGGCGGTGGAATTAAATTAAAAGCTCATAAAATGAAATATGCTCTGTATTAGCTGTTTGACACTTAATTTGCCTTCAAATGAGCAGAGGAAATCACAAATTAACTGTCCTTTGTTGTTTTTTTTTGCCTTCTTTACCTCACCTCCTCTATTAGGCAAAGGAGAGTGCAATTACAGGCAGAGGCTAATCTTTTAGTTTATGAATTCTTGTGGGGAAGGTACTGATGTGCCAATATTAAAGCCTTGGGTTCAGGAGAGGGGGTGGGGGTTCCTTCTCTACTGGAAGACTTTGGTGTTTGCACGAGACAAAAGCACTTAAGAGTTTCAACAACTTGAGTTAATCCCAATGACAAGTTTCTTCTGGTTTTCCAAAAGAATCCGATTTAGCCAAAGCGTAAGTTCTACACTGATCCAAATCCGGCCAGAACTTTTCCCTCGGTTTTCTCTCTGGTATGAAGGCAACTTTTCTCTGTAGAGAAAAAGAGCTTTGCGGGAAGATGCTTCCTGCCTAAATAAACACATTGATGAGTGAAGAGCAGGCTCTCTATGGGTCTCCTCTGCCACTGCCATTGTGTGGAACTGGACTTAATTAAACTTTTTTTAAAGGGTGGGGGGGGTTAAGACCCCTCCTTTCATTCCTGCTTTATTACGTGACCACAGTGCAGCTCAAAAACCAAACAACCCTCTCACACAGCTCAACGCCCGGCTCCCAGTCACCCAGAGACCGCTCAGAACAAACAGAGGTATTCGTCATGAGTCAATTATCAGCCGCAGAGTTTACCCCAGGCCGTCATCGTGCTGTGAATGGGGGGCCACAAAAACCACAAAACACTCTTATAGAATAAGCAATTGACTTGCAACCTTTTGATCACTTACCTTTTGTACACTTCTAAAAAGAGTTAGAGCAAGCCAAGCAAATTCAAGGGTCTGTAAAGTTATAAAAGAGTGCTTTAGGTTTTCTTTTTATTTAAAACTGTGGAACATCTAGGGGACTGCAGTAGTTTGTTGGTCAATTCCGTAGTTTTGTAGGTTCGAGCTCAGCGTAAAACAACTGGCAAATGTTTTGTGCGAAGTTTGCTCACTGTACCAACACCTGAAGAAGGGATCAGCCGAAACACAATTACATTATAGAAGTTGTTCTCAAACACATAAATTATTTATCTTGAAAGATAAAACATGCATTTATTTTGTTTTTACTGATGGATGGTTTTATAGATTTTTTATAGTTTTTTTATAGGTTTTATTTATATAAATTTAAAACCAAAGCTCAAAACCTGGCAGCAGCAGGTGGTGATAAAGTCATACTTTGTATGTTCAAGTGTCGAGTGTGTATCCGTGTTTTACGGCCCGTGTGTGTATTTCACTCAGGAGCGTGTTTAGCTTTGCTTGAGTTGAAGGTAGTCGGAGTTGAGAGTTGCAGCTTCAGATTCAGTTCAAGAACCATAAAACAAGAAGGAGTTTAAGGAGGCGTGAGCTGTTGCTTCAGGTGCACCAGCACTCTGCTGCTGCCTCCATACCTTAAACTCTATCGCAAAGAACTCCAGCTATTTTACACTGTATCTGTGCAGCGTTTTCTCCTCGCTGTCCTCACCCGCCGTCTTTTCTTTTGAGACGTGTGCCGGTTATTTACATAAACTGTTGTCAGAGTGCCCAATCTGGTGCGCAGAGGAGCGGCATGTTGCTTAGCATAAAGAGTACAGTCTTATCTTAACACCTCCTTCCAGATGGGACGAGGCAGAGCATTGCAACACACACACACACACGCATGCACATATACTGAAAAAACAATAGGAAAACAAAAGGAGCTAGTGGAGCTTTTATTGTGGCTGGAGGGAAAAAGGAGGTGTTTCATCAATGGCCGTTCATGAGATCTGGTTTCAGGCCACATTTGAGTCTTTATTGGACAGTTTTATTTTATTTTATTTTATTTAACAACAGAAATTATAACCTGATGTCATGAAAGGTTGGAGATCATGTCATGTCCTGTCTGTGTGAATAAAACACCTTAGAAAGTAAAAATCAGATAAACATCTTCAACTGATTAACTTTTGGAGTCCATTAGATTCAAGATGGCCTCCGACGCTAGCTGAGCTTAGCAAAAATAAAATAAAAAATGCCATAGTTGAGTCAGTTTAACAGAGTTTGAGCTCAGATTTGGTGTGGTAGTAGCTGAGACTGAGCCCCAGCATAAACTCCGATTGCTAAAAGATCTTGTTCAAAACTTGGCACTAATGAATGAAGTAAACCTTGTCTGTCTGTTAGCAAAATATCTCAAGAACCAGTAAATAGTTAATAATGAAACTGTAAGAACATAATCATGGATGGTGCATCTACATCTGAATCACTTTTGGAGTCAACACAATTCAACTCAGGTCATTTTACAGATGTTTAGCTACAGTTTGGTGTGGTAGTAGCTGAGAGTCATACTTATCACATGCTCTACTGTGTGAAGTTCATATGCTAATCATGTGAGATCTTTTGGCATGCAAGGCAGCAAAGTGGATTTTGGTTTCTCTAGATTTTGTATTTTATTCATAAAAAGTAAAAAGCAGTTTTTCCACATGGTTTGAATAATGTCTCGCCTTTCACCGAGCGCAAAGTGAAGCTAGAAATTACACCACAAACCCTAGATTATTATTATTATTTCTTTTTAAATCACATCTGATAATCTGGGGCCAGATATGGCTCCTGTCACCAAAACGTAGAGGCAGAAAGGCAATGGCTGCTTTTTTTTCTTTTTTTCTTTTTCATCGTCCTTTCTAAACTGTCCAAAACCCATTCTGTGTGTGTGACTTCACGGTCACTCCTCTGTAGCTGTTCTCCCTCCCTTCTCCCACCATCTTTCATACTTTCTGTATGGAGTAAGTCGGGGGTGGGGTTGGAGTTGGGGTGGGGGGGGGGGCAGGCGGTCACGCAGTCGCGTGCTTCATGATTAATGGTGTTTATTCTTGACAGAAGCCTTCTTTATTTATCTGCATTGCAGTTTCCCCGATACTATCAGTCACCTGAATGAAAAATATTCAGTCATACCAATTTTGCAGCATAATTGAGTAGAGTCACTTCCTTTCAGGCCCCCCCCCCCCCCACTTCTTTTTCCTCTTTGCTCTTCCTCTCTATCTGGCAGCCTTATCATCGCCACAGTAATTTTCGTGCTGCGTTGTTTGATATGGAGAGGCTGACTTTAGCCGTATTTGACATAAAGCCTCTTCAATTTTCACAGGAGGGGGAAAAAAAAGGAGGGGGAAGAAAGAAAGTTGTGCGCCACTCTGTAGGGGAAACTACCCCCCCTCTTTCTTTTTTTCTGAGGCAATTTCAGGATTTAGAGAGAAAGGAGATAAATGGCTAAGCAGAAATGTGGGCAGACTGAAGTTACAGTATATCTATTTTTTTGGTAATACACCAGTTTCAGAAGCCTAAATGGCCGATGGAGTTCCCCCCCTTCAGCCTGTGCACAGGAGCGTGATATTTTTAGGCACCTGATGGATCCAGCAGGTTAAAAAAAGTGGAGTTTGGCACGGCAGATATTTGACAAGGCCTGTAAAGGTTTTAGGGTTGAGTCATTACCTGTGGAGATCTGTTAAGACATGCTCCAAAACTCAACTAGGATTACCCATTCTGTGAATCAGTGGGTTTTTGTATTTCCTCCTAGTTATTAAATATCTAATGCATTTATTATGTTTCCTTCTAATCCTTTTTAAATGGTTTAGTATCTCTTAAAGGCAAACAGTAATTGTAAGCTATTGAGATGAATTAATAGTGTTCTGATCCCTTACATAACATTTTATTTATGCAAATCAATTTCCACCTGATTATTTCTTCTGTTAATGCACTTTTTTTTTGTAGTTGAAATTCCTACGTTTTGTTTGATTTAAATAAAAGAGCGCAAAAAACAGCTTTGAAAAGCAGGTACTTTTCTTGGGAAAAGAACATTAATCTCTAATACGAGGCCTGCAAATTTGCACATGTTACACATTAGTGGATTTGATTTTCTACACGCGAGTCATTTAACCCCCTCTTCATGTTTGAGATCTCAATTTGTAGCTCTCCCAAGGAGCACAATAGAAAACCAGGTCTGAAGGGGAGAGATAACAGACAGGTGCCAACAGCTCCGCGTGAATGTGTGTGCAGCCGTGCTTAAACACACACACGTGTGCGTGCACGCACACACTAACACACACACACTCGGGTGTGAAACAGTTTAATCTCTGAGCAACCCTTTTGTTTTATCTTTTAATTTCATTTTGTTGTCATCTCTCCATAGCTTATATATTTTTCACTTAAAAATCTAAATAAATTTAAATTTTTATGGAATTTTTTGTGATTTATTAGTTTGCCCACCATCTAAACCACATTTTAGTTTTCATCTCAGACATTTGATTATTTTTAGTTTGCAAAACTGCTCCTAATTTTTCTTTTTCCACTTTGAATTCATTTGGCAATAATATTCTCAAGTGTGATTCATAAAATTTAACTTAAAACAATTGTGTATTTTCTTTTACAGCGACAGCCAATTAATAATTTACACCCAACATTAAAACAAAGCATTTAAACATGTTTATTTAAAACATCTTTGAGCTTAAAAAATGATAATGTATTTTAAAAAATGTTGACTATTTCACATCAATCCACTAATTAATGATCAGTCATTTTTTGCCTTTATTTTAAATTTATTAAGACCTGCTCTATAAATCCATTACTAATATTTCATTCTTGTGATTCATTAGATGCACACATATTTAAGTAATTTGCTGGGTGTGGCAGATTGTCAGTTTTATGAGCTTATCAATTAGTTTTCTAAATAACCCTCTTTATATTTTGGTGAGAACCAATTACAGAGGAAAAGTGTCTGTGAAGCTGTGACGACGCGCTGCATCACATTTTTCTGCAAAAATGTGTTCTACTAAAAAAAAATTTTTAGATGAAGTTTTGTGATTTATTAACAGGAATTAATCCTTTTTAAAGGAAGCTTTAATATAACTATTTAAGTTTAAAATATCAAAAACTGTTTTTCATGTTTTTCCCAAATCAACTTGTGCCCTGCAGACGTCATTTTGCAGCCGTGTAGAAATGTGGAATTTCCATTACTCTGATCTCTGGGCTCCAGACCCTACGATCCCACTCTGGGGGCCAGTTATAGCAAGTAACGAGACCAAGGGAACAGGGTCATAAATCCACTCCAACTCCCCTCATTTTCCATCCTCTCTTTTTCCTTTCATCCCTCTCCTTCCCTTCTTCCCTTTGGACTCTCCTGCTCGAGTAAATGATTGAAGGAAACCCAAACAAAACAACATGAAAAATTACCACATATTTGTTACAGGATGCTTTTTAGGCTGGTTTAGGGTCTCACACACACACAGAAACATTTTTTTTCCTCTCAATCATTTATCTCACTTATCACATGTGGTGTCCATTACATCTGATAGCGTGGTGGGGAACCGTTTCATCTAACAACACTGTTTGAAGCGTGGGCCACAAAGAAGGCCCCTTGCTGAGCTGGTCTCCCATGATACCTTGCTTCTCTCTTTGAGAGGGCATCAACTTGTGAAGTGTTTAACATTGCAGTCGTCCGGTGGGAGCAGCGTCACGCACTTGTTGCATGTCCATCATTTCTTTGACGTTTCTGCGGAAGTGGCATTCACTTAGTCAGGAATGAAAGTTTTTTTTAGCACGACTGAACCAGGCCAGAGTCAGAACAGATGAATTTCCCAACGCGTGTTCATTAGGAATTCCTCATTTATTTGCACTTAAGTCGCAGCTTTTCCTGAACCGTCCTCCGTTGGGCCTGTCCAAAAGTTCCACAGATCTGTTTTAGAGCCTCCCAGAGCTTCATCAAGCCTGAGCGTGGCACCGACCAATGCATTCGGCCCCTTTTTATGATTAAATATCAAGGAACTCCACTTGACGTTTTATTAGCCCAACAAGATGGATGAAATGGCCAGAATAAAGTAGGCTGTGTCTGTTCACTTTCCCACCAGCGCTTGCCTTTCTTCTGTCCGGCGTTTTGCTCCTTCCTCTCCTCCGCAAGAAGAAGTATGTGTTAGGAAGGAAAAATGTGATGGATTTCACTTTGAAAAGGAGATTTTTGGTGCTGAGAAGGCAACATATATTCCTGTGTCTTCTACCTGATGCTCCTGTTCTTCCCTCCACTTTCTCAACCCCCCCCCGCTCCTTTTTTTCTCTTTCTTTCTTGTTGTACCTCAGCTCTCCGTCTGAAGCATTAACCATCTCCAGCTGCGTGTCTCTGCTGTCTTGTAGCGCCCGTGTATTGTTTGGGATTTGCTCAGACCCATCCGTGAGGCTGCTCATTTCTGCAGCCCAGTGTGACGTGGTGAATTGAGGCGGAAAAGCAGGGGGGTGGTGGGGGGATTGTGCAGCGTGAACCCTCCTCCGGGCCACAGTCATTCTCCACGCCACCACCTCACCTGTAGGTTGCACACCAGCATGCAAACATGCGTGCTCATTACCTGACTTGACTGGTTTGGTTTCCGAAAAGGCGATGGGGTGTGGAACCCGAGCCTTGTTTGGCTGCAGGCGCCGGTTGAATGTTTGTGTACAGTGCATCGGGGCCATTGAGACAAAGCTTGAGAGGAAAAAAAAAAGTAAGATAGATGTGTTTCCTCTCTGCTTTCAGAAGTTTAACACTTTAACACCCTGGAGTCCCCTCTAGTTTTCTCTTTAGCCCGAGGCATGCCAGAGGAAGTCAGAATACTGACTGAGATCTAATTCCACCTGAGCTTACTCTCTTGCTTTGAAAAAAAAAAAAAAAACGAAAAGCAATCAAGCACATATTTGCTTAGCGGAGATGAAGGCAAAAAATTTCATTCAAAGCGATTGGCCTATTTGTAAATGACAAAATCAAGCAAGAAAAAAAAGAAGACTTTCCAGCCCCCACTGGAAAATTACAGTAAAGAAAAAAAAAAGGCCGGCTCAATTTGTGCAATTTACTTTCATGTTTTCATTTTCTTGCTACGATTCCTTTTGATAGACGTTCTTATCTCAATGGCTGAAAATTACATTTAATTGCAGGGTGGGAAAAAAATGGGTTTCAAAACAGCACATGAGAATAAAAAAAGGTGCTTGCTGCATAGAAAAGACAAACATAATCTTTTTTTCTATTTTTTTGGAGGGGCTGGGGGTGTAAAACAACAATTCGGAACAAGAGCAAGTGAAAAGATGTGATTCTATCTTTACTGATAAAGTTCAAATTCCCATAACTTTTGCAGACACCGTGTCTCGGTTTAAAACAAGAGGCATTTGTTACATGTGACCCAACTCGTGGGTTCCTTTGGAGGACACAGAAACAGAAGCTGTGGAGCTTCTGACAGCTGGACCCAGTTGTTATGACTTGAGTCTGTCACACTTCATGTTGATAAATGCGTGTTGCCACTCCAGTGGCGTGGAAAAGATACGCGACCATGGGCACGTTTCTTATGGTTCAGACATTGTGGATGTGTGTTCCAGCCGCTGCCGACATGTAGACAATCTAGTGTGAGTATGAGAAAATAAAAAAAAAAGTGGGTAAAATAAACAAGTGTTACCATCCTGGATTGTGTGTGTGTTTGTGACCTCACACTCTATGGGAATGTCTGGCACGCCTCCAGAGGGATCCCACCGAGAGGGGATTCTGCTTGGCGTGATCGTGAATAGGAAGTCTGCCCCACCTCCTGGACCCACCCAGGCCTTTGATGTCAATGGGGTCACACGCAGAGACTTTGCAGCTCTGTTAGGGGTGGCATAGTTACTCTGAACGCCTGGCAACAACATCGTACCCTGCCAGCTCTTTCGGCTCCCCTGCCCAGTCAGGAAAAACGGCTTAAAGCAGAATCTGAGGCTGGACTGAAAAAGCTCTATATGTTCTGTAGCCTTTTATAAGGAATTTGGCTCATTAAATTATCTGCTTTCACTGATGTACTAATATCAAAGCAGAGATAAAGAAGAAAAACTTTTTCTTTTACTTTACTTTGCTTTAAAGCAGGGTTAGTAAAGGGCTACTGATCATAA
This sequence comes from Cynodonichthys magdalenae, assembly GCA_031762555.1. Taxonomy (NCBI): domain Eukaryota; kingdom Metazoa; phylum Chordata; class Actinopteri; order Cyprinodontiformes; family Rivulidae; genus Cynodonichthys; species Cynodonichthys magdalenae. Next base: position 8,792,062 of record JARVJO010000165.1, on the reverse strand, counting down.
AATTGTAGCTACCAGCTGTGAGTACTGTGTCAGCATGCAATAAATAATAATTTATACAATACATTTGAAGATGAGTCAAAAACAATGAAATGCTCCCTCTGGGTTGGAGGTGAGTCTTTCCCTCAAGCAGAGAAGTTTAGGTATGTTTGATGGAGCAGGAGAAGATTGTGGAGGTAATGAGGGAGTTGCTCCAGTCTGTCATGGTGAAGAAGGAGCTAATTTGGTGATTAGGATGCCTCCTAGATGGCTCTTTCTGGATTTTTTAGGCACACCCCACTGTGAAGAGACCCCAGAGCAGACTCAGAATACACTATTGGCATTATTTATCCTGTCATGCCTGGGAATACCTTAGAATAATATCTTTGCCTCATCACTGGACACACACTTTGCATGGGGTTGTCCTGTAATGAACCACAGACTGTGTATGCAAACTCAATTTGAAGACTGTAATGTCATATTTATGATGAGGCAGCTTTTAAAAATAACTATTTTTATTTGTACCTACGCTACACACGGGCAGTCAGGTACCTATTAATAAACTAAAGGTTGTTCATAAAGTCAGCTGGATTAAAATATAAAAATGAGTTCAGTTTAGGCATTCTAAAATCATTGTTTTTTTGGCAAAACTTAATGAAGACCTTCCCACTCAATCATCAAGAACTTTGAATATCTGTTTGTGTCTCCTCGTCTCTGTCTTGTCTGTCTTCTCTCTCCCCTTGTCTCAGCTTCTCTTTTCTCTCTCCTTGGGTCTCAGCTGGCTCTGCTCCTATGGCCCTTTGATCTCAGTGAAAGGGTTTGGAGCTTTAAAGTGCTTCTGTTTCCGCTGTCAGGAGCCCTTCTTTTCCTCCTCTCTGGTTTAGGCTTTCAGAGTGTGGTGGCAGCAGCATTGTGTTGTTTGGATGGGTGGGTAAGGGGGCTGGGAGTGGATGAGGGGGTGCGGGTACCTGTGAGGTGGTGGGACTGAGGTGAGGTTGGAGGGGGTAGTAGTGGATGTGTGATGCTGTCAGCCTCAGTCAGGACAGGACCTGCCACCCGACTGATCCCAGTTCCCTCCAAAACAGAACTCAATTCTCACCTCACTCAATCCCACTCAACCTTATAGGTGTAAGTGTGCACGGCATTTAAAATATATTTAATACAGAGGTTGACCGATTGTTGTTTGTCATTGGGTGATGTGATAGCAATGCTGATCTTCAGGCAATAGATCAGACGGTGGCAGTTGTTTATTATTTTGACACATAAATAGTACAGTGTAATAATCATGTACATTACAATCTACCTATTTTTGAAAAAGCCTCCATACGCTCAGCCTGTTTGCCTCCATAAGCTTTTTTTTGCACTACAAAGCCAAACCCAGGTCAGCCAGGGTCGGCCTGGCTTCAAACCCGAGTGCAACGCGTTTGCGTCATCCCTTGTGGCTCAGTTCCACCGCGATTTCCGAAACCCAGAGACCCATGGTCCTTTTTGAGTCGACTGTCCTGGCCCAGTTTGACTTAAGCTACCGCTGCTCGTTGATTGGTTCGCTGGCCGGGGCAGTTACACAGATGAAAGTAATTTTACGTGAATTGTTTGCAACGACTGTTACATTTTTTCACAAAAGTTTAACTAAACAACAACAGTAAGAAGCTGTCGAGCAACAACAAGCTAACTTTAGCTACCATTAGCTTACCATTCTCTGTCATCCTGCCCCCTCATTTTAAGCATCATACTGCTGGATGGTCCAGTTCAATCTTTGGTACTTTTTCTCCTATTTTTTTGTACCGCACCGCCGGATTATAATTTTTTCCTGTCTCTTGCTGTGTCTTTCATTACAAACAAAAAAACCTTGGTCCACCCGCAAGGCATCTTGGAAAAGAGTGGGCTGAGGAGAATGCACTGGACCTGTCCCTCAAATCAGAGGAACAGGAGGACGCAATTGTGGGCCTCAATTGGAGGAGCCAATTTGGACAGCCCTCAGTGCATCACTGTGACATAATTGCCCTTCAAATTCAGCCTTCGAAGGATACAGCCCCTGAATTTAGACACAGCCACAGTGAATGCTGGAGATGGGCACCGCAACCTTGAAAGAAAAAGTGGGTAAAGAAAATGGATGAATGGAAATATTTTCCTATTCCTTCCTACTTTCCTTCTAACATACAATCCTTTCTTGTAGAAACCAAAAGCATTTTTTGATGAATTTCACCCGTTTTAGCAGAATGCTGTGTCAATACCACCACGTCTGGCTGCTGCACCACAGTTCTACTTTCACTACCTCAAGGAATCCTTCCCAGCATATGTGTTGTCTTTGCAGTTTTCTTCCAAAATATTATTAGTGTTGACATAGCCGTGTTCCTAACTAAGACTCAAGCCTCATCTGCTTACGTCAAAACCTCAAAATCTTTTGGGTGCGTATTTACACATGGCAAGTGTATATTCATTCTGTGAAATAAAACGACAGTTTAAAACCCACAGACCGCCAAGCACAAACATACAATGCCTTAAAAGAGGAGCTTGCTGGTTTAATCGAGGCCGCGTGAAAGGAAATGGCTTCCAGATGTGAAACGCTCAGGCTCTCCTCGTGTCTTGTTTGCCGAATGTGTTCTCTGCAGGTTAATAGGGATGGTAAACTCACATTATGAGAAGAAATGGAGAGAGTGTGAAGCAGAATTTTCTCTCAGAAAAAAAGAGGAGCTTGAAAACCCTGAGGTACAACTTTGATGTAAATCTCAAATCAGGTGTATCTAAAACGGCACATACTCGTATACACACAGCGTGAGCATTCCAGCACACACACACAACACACACACACTGCTCTTTGTCAGATTACTACCATTTGTCTAGTTGATTAATGCACGCTGGCAGATGCTAAGATGATCGCGGCCCTGCAGAGAAGAGCTGAAAACCAAGGATCGGGTCTTGCACTTTCTCCCAGAGACACGCCGCACTCCTCCGAACGATCCATCTCTCTGCTGTCCTCCTCAAATCCCCTCACACCTGGCTCTGTACCCCCCGAGACATCTTTGTTCTCCCCTTTTTTGTCCAGCTCCCTTTTTGTTGTAACTCTTTTTTATCCACCCTTTTCCTCCCCAACACATAGTTCATATCTTCACACGATCCATCTGCCTCCTGACTTCTGTTCAGACTGACTGAACTGCACTGTTTTTCTACATTCTCACATTTCAACAAGCTGAATTCTCTCTCTGCTTTTTTAGGTTCTCATTTGAAGGAGAAAAATGCATTACATACATTGAGCTAAAATGTAAATGTTACCATTAACTGTTAAAGAGGACATATCATGCAAATTCCACCTTTTTAGCTGTTAAATACATTTTGTTGTGTACTTGGAGTCTTAGTGCAGAAAATTTTGGGTTGTTTGTATATTTTAGAGATACAAATTTGGGTCGTATTTTTTTAACCTGTTCAGTTTCTATTATGTTTTCTGAACTACTACGCCACCGTATTTGCGACGGAACTTGTATATAAGGTCTGAACTTAGCAACTACAATTTGGTGGTCTTCATTCTCTGGCTCTGGGTCAGACTCTGGCTCCAGCATGTAAGCCTGGATGGACAAGTATTCTGTTGTTGACATCTTTTAATCATTGTGTAAATAAAAAGTTTCTGCACTGCTTGATAATCGTAGCTCCGCTATCAAACTAAAATGGATCACTCTGAAGGCTGGAAAAGGTGGGTGAGTGTGAAGCACCTCGTTTGGTTTTAAAGAGACAGTTTCAAAATGTGTTGATCTGAGACACACCTCAGGTGAAAGAGGGGCTTGTGGAGTTACAATAAGGAGGAATTCAGACCAATGCATTGCAATTCCACTTTATATAAAACCCAAACCAATGATTTAAATATAAAAAAGGAGGATTTAAAAGCATGACATGTCCCCTTTAAAGTCAACTTTGACTGCAAAATATCTCATAAAACACTAAATGGATTTGAATAAATCTTCCAGAAAATAGTCAGTGTGTGTACCTACAACTGATCACATTTAAAATTAACCCTATTTATGTCTGCTTAATATGTGTATTTTACAGATACTGAGCTAAACTTGGTGACGGTAGCAGGGAGTTGTATTCAACACATTCTTTCATGATATCACATGAACTCGTGCGTAATATCTTTTACAAGGTTTGACCAAAACAGCAATAACTCAATCTGTTCTCAACATAAAATCTTCTGGCTTGAACTCTGGCATGAAAGCGGGCGGTTCATATTCAGTCCTTCGAGGAATACTCAGTCTTTAACTTGAAGTGCTTTAGTTGGTACATATGTGGGATGTGTGCTGACCTATGTGACAACAATGTGAACTTCGGTCCACAGCTGTGTTGGGTTCGCTGTAAATGAGGCATGTAAATGGTGGCATGTGGGGGTACGGTTCACTTATCGTAAACATACTTTCTCATAGATACGCACACACCTGTTTTGACAGAAGTTGCGCTCACTGTGGCCTGAACGGTGTTGAAAAAATGAGAAATTCATCCCCAGCTTATCAAAAGATGCTGTTTCAAAGCATACAAATCAAATGAAAATTGAAAAAAAAAGTAATTCCATGACAACTGTGCTGCGAGGGTTTTGCTGAGATTTCCCATCATAGATCACACATGCTTCAGCATCATGAGGCATCTTGTTGCACACCTGAACGAAGTGAAAGCCTTTAAAATTGCCCCTTTGGGCTAATTACAGAACAGCTCCGTGTGGATGAAGTTTGTACACTCACATGTGTCCTACATGCTTCTGTGTCTGTTGGTTGTTTTCACTCCTCTGTGCTCATTATTGACCCCGGCCTGAGCTCTTTCATTAGGGGGGCTGTGAAGTGGAGGGACAAAGGAGGCTGGTAGGGGATCAGGGGACGGGGCGGAGGTTGTAATTAGGCTGTTCCGCTCCCCCTGGCCTTGCTCAAGGTCACTCCGTGAAACAAACTGCGGGCCAGGTCTCTTACTCTTTTCCGTCTCTCCTTTAACCTCCCTCTTAAACCCACACTTTTCCCTCTCCCTCCCTCTCCTCAGCCGTCCTCCCCTCCTCCTGGGGTCTTTTGTCACAGCAGACTGGTCCGTTGGGGAGCCGCAGAGAAGCGGAGGGGCTAATTCAGTCTAATCTTTTAGCCCGTTAATGTCTGGCTGATATGTGGATTTCTCCAGATCCTCAGGGGAAGGCCTTTGTGGTGAAGGCCATCATTATGAAGTTTCCAGGCCCTCCTAACCAATTATAAGGAGGGAGACAAATTAGTTCATCCTAAACTTGGCTCCTAAGAAGTTTTTGATTGTTCTCAACTTTAGTTCCCATCTCATTCAGAAGAGAGAATTCAAAGTAAATGATTGTGAAAAGAAAAAGAAAAGCCTGACTACACAGATTTTTTTTAAACTATGAAGGACTTGCAGATGGATCTTGATTCCATCCTGTGCATTGCTGTATTCCGTTTCAGCTCGAAGCCATCCGAGCAGAGAAGAATTGCGGCGCAGCTTTGCTTGTCTTGCTCTGGCCAGCGGTGAGCTCGGTCTAACGTTTCCCTCTGATTAAGACGCAGTGGTGAAAGCTGCCTTTGATCTGAGGAAATGTCTGCGTAGGGAGCAGTTGGAATGCTGCATTCTCCAATCTGCCTCACAGACGGAGCAAGAAAAAGAGACAGCGTTAACATCTATTTGTCTGGCCCCGCCACTGTCAGTCAACCCATGGTCACAAAATCGGGATTTTATAAGAAAATCTCCAGCCAAGCTGTGTAGAATTCATTTTTTTTACATTATTAACTTTACTCATATGTTTTAACATAATGGCTCAGTGGAATCAAAATATGTTGCTGTAATAAATGTGTTGACTTGATTGCTGTTGATGAGAATCTTACAAAAGGAGCTTAAGGCAAAAATGTTTAAAGTAAAGACCGAATGTCTCTGACTTCTCATGTTGTTTGGAACTGAAGCCAGCAGGACCAGGGTTATAGTAATGGTGTATTTTTGGAACCAGAGTCTGTGCACTAGCCATAAATACAGTATATCATAGACACATATTATATAGTAAGACCCGCCTACTTCCACATAAACATGGCCCTGCATGACCTTTACCAATTAAAAGTGTTAAAAAATGATTATTTGAATACATCATAGCAAAGTAAGATCTACATGGGTTAACAAAAGTAAACACCTTAAAAACAGTTATCTGAGGTATTTTTTATTTTATTCTACTAAGACCAATCTTTGTGATCATTTATGTAGATGAGGCGAGATTTAAGAGTTGTACTGGGACCAACATGCAGGGATGTTTGGACCTGTTCTTGTTTTAACTTCTTGGTTCTGCTCAAAAGTCTTGGTCTATGTTATATGCCTAATTTGAACGTCCAGATTACAGCATAAAAAAAATTATTGTCGCCATTTCTTGCTAGATGTATAATTAATTCATCCGTCATCAGAAGGAGCAAAGATTTTATTGTCTCTTGCAACGTTTTTCAGTTTATTTTTGCTCCCAAACTCAACGGGTTCCATAGTCCTGCTGGAGGTTGACCCTGCATGATCGTATAAGTAACCGCTGTATCTGTGTGATGTTTCTCCATGAGACATTTACAGTATATACTCAGAGCCTAAGTGCTAATTACCATTCCTCCTCGATTCAGCTGTTGAACTTTTTTAACAGAATGAGGAGCAATAATGACACAAAACAGGCTGTGTTACAAGAGATAATTACTTTATTCAGAGTGCAGCAATGTTTTTCTTACACCTGTATGTAAAAGTGATTGCTCGAACCACTGTAAAGTCTTTGAAACAGGAATTGTTTCAAGATGACAGAAATGATGTAGTCAAAAAATAATCATCTTGTCAATCTGATGGGAAAGAGACTCTATTTCTTTAAATTGGAGTCACATTATAGAGCTATCTGCAACAGGTAAGATATTAGATGTTCATAAATTTCCACAAAACCCTATGGATTTATTCACATACAAATAAAAATCTGTGGATTTTGCTTCAGGTCAAAATGTTTTAACATGTAGAGTGTGTATTTGACTTTTCAGGTGTGTATCATTCTGAAAAACGTGCTACAAGTGTCAGTATTTCTAAAAATCCCTTTTTTTCTGTAGATTTGTCTGATTGTTACAAGTTGTCTTTCATTTTAAGTTGAAACACATCTGTCATTCACTTCCTATTTATCCCTGTGTGTGTCTCTGCAGGCCTCCGGCGCTGGCGGGGGGTCCGACTTTCTCCGACATCATTCGGATCTCACCTCAGCGGAACCCCTCCGTGGGGGCAGAGTCCCCCTTCCACCCTCCACACCCCTACATCAATCCATACATGGACTACATCCGCTCCATCCACAGCAGCCCCTCCATCTCTGTTGTGTCAGCCACCCGGGGCCTCAGCCCAGCAGATGGTGAATAAAGTGAAACACACACACACACACACACACACTTATATAAGCCAAGTGTAAATGTAACAGCAAGGCCTCGTAGCTCTTTAAAGATAATTGTTGAAATTGATCAGCGAGGTGCTATTAGAAGGAATCTCTGCTCTGAGTATCAGTTTAATTCTTGTTTGAGATCAGACGAGGTCAGCTGAGAGGCAACCAGATCCATCTTTATTAAGACCCCGGGGTCGGCGAGATGTTATCTGAGTCAGAGTGGCAGTAATATGAAAGCAGCACGTTCTGCTCAGGTGGGAGCTCCCAGGTTGGAGGGAGGCTAATCCTTCAGTTTTCTAAAGGGACCATTTGTTTCCTGAAACATTAAAACATTTTTTTCAGCTGACTGTAAAAAAGACCTGAAACATCTAAATTATATAAAAAAAGAGGAGATACAAAGATAAACCTTCAGCAGATTGATTTTTGTTTGTTCATTAGTTTTAGAGGATAAAAAACTGCTTAATTGAACATATGTTTTTCTTTATTTGCAATGAATGTGTTTACATTTAAGGGAAAATCAACAAGTTTTGATTTCTTGTTAATCTGGGTTTGATGTCTCAAAATTAAATAAGTTGTGGGGGAAAAAAATAACAAACAGCAGAATAAATTTAGAAAGAAATAACTCCAGAAATATTTGTATATTTAAAAATTGCCCTTTTTAGTAACTTATTTAGTTTTAATATCTTACAAGCACTGATCCATATTTTTTCACGTCTGATCCGATACCTAAATTTTGCATATCGGCCGATTCTATTCTCATACCAAAACTCTGTTTGTTTCAATATTCTTATTATTATTGATTTTATATAAGTTAGTGCACAAATATAAACAGTAAAATTCATAAATATGTGAACAAATTTAGCAAATTTTCATCCTCCACCTCAAACAGAAGCTGCAGTTTTACTTTCAAATTTTGCCTGATAGTTTTGATACAAACACTAAAACTGACTAAATTAAACACTAAACTTAAAAAAATGTCCCTCACTTCTCTATCTTTATCCAGTTATTTAGCAGATGCTTGAGTTTTTGCTTTATTGTATGCCAGATTATTTCCTTATTAGTATTTATTTTTTTACCATCTTCCTACTATTTTTTTACATTTTTATTTTAAAAAATCCAGTAATTTGTGTGTTTATATTTGTTTAACAGGATGCAGTCATAAATACTTGGAAAACCTTTTCTGAAATTTAGTTTTGATCAAAAAAGGAGTATTTAAGGCTGGTTTTAGTTTGTTTTTGATCCTGATCCCTGACATGAAAATCATGTTTCCACATTAAGCTTTTATTGAAATGGCCCAACAACCTTTTATACCCTCTTTACATCCTCAGCCATCAAGCTTTTGGCTCCTCGGCTGCAGACACCCTCTTTAGCTTGCCGTCTGATGTTTGGAACGCATTTTGTGAAATGACAGGTAGCAGAGTTATTTCCTGTGCATCGACACACTCGGGCTTCTTCTCATCCCAGTCTGTTAAGCACTAAGTGAAGACGAGAGGTGTACGCTCGCAGCTTCACTCGGCCCTCTCCTGCACTTCACCGCGGCTCTTTGGAAACTGGAGGTACGCGATCGAGCACCCAACTCTCTGCCCTCCAGGTTTCCATTACCATAACATAATGCGCGCCAGGCTCGGATTGCTTTAAATCAAAATAGTTTCCCCCCAACCTACCACATGATCCCCCTTTTAATTCATAATGCTGTGAATTGTGAATGAGGCACCTAATTACTCCTTTAATCAATTCGGTGATTAATTAACCCATCAGCTTTTGTGTTGTTAGTATATCACTGCGCTTACAGGAAGCCTCCTTCTTCAGTATGCAAAGATTTTTTTTCCAGCAAAAAGTACATTTGAATAATGATGAATTAATTAACAGAATTTAATAGGGGTTTAAAGTGGGTGGGATTTAGTGCCACCCTCCTGCTACCACACATTTGCTTTCACACTTTCTTTTTTTTTTTGTTCTTCCTTTAAATTAACCATTTTTTTCCAACAGCCGGTTCAGAGGTATAGGCTTGCCCCTGATCCTATTGTTGTGCCGAAGGAGAACCCGGTGGCTCATCAGATCCTGAGGCACGAGTGCCACACTGACAGCCTTTCCCCCACTTGCCCATTTTTTTTTTTTTTGCCCCCAGGATCACACTCTGATGCCAACATTTCTGATTTAGAAATTTTGCAAAGCTCTTTTCCTTGCATGGAAACTGAATGGGACACATTATGGTTGAATGCAAAAGCAAAGCTAAGGCGGAACGTTGGTGACAATTAAGAACCCCCCTCCTTCCACCGAAGACATAAAAGCCAAATCGAATTAATTTACAATTTTTTCTCCTCCAGTTTATTCCACCAATCACTGATGCATACTGCAGCCATACGGGCCAGACTTAAGAGGAAATCTCCTCATACAGTGTTTCTTTATTTATTTTCTCTTTATTTCTCAAATTAGGGGGGAAAGGAGCTCTAGTTGTCTAAACCGATTCCACATTTGCATCCAAAACCACAGTGTTAGTCTCTCTTTTCTTACAGTATTTGCATATGGAAGCCCCCTTCCAGATGTTTATTTTTAGGCCACGGTTCAAGGACTTACCGCAACTAAGGAAATGACTTGGAAACGAGAAGCACTGAGAAGGGGAAAAAAAAAGAAAGAGAAAATGAAGTGGAGGCAGAATCGTTTGCTGTATCTTTTAATGCGTTCAGATCTATCTGGGAAGATTTAGGCCTTTTGTTTCCCTGTAGAGGAGAGTTGAGGAGCAGGTTGCATATCTGCAGGCTGCAGCCCTGATGCGTGCAACAAGCAGGCAACATCTTTTGCCAAAAGACACGTTATCCCACATACTCTTACCACACACACACACACTGTATAAACACTGGTGATCAAAGAACATTGAGATGGAGAGAGAGAGAGAGAGAGAGAGAGAGAGAAAAAAAGGCTATTTAGGGATTGTATTGCAAGATGATCAGTTTTGCTGTTCTCTGCACGAATGCATCATTCAAACACCTATGCACACTCACTGTAATCTCTGAGCAAGCATCCCATAATCCCCCAGTGAGGCTCTCCACTTCAGGTGATGCTCCCTGTGCAGCTGTTTCTGTTAACTCGATGGTGTTGCTAATGTACTCATTACTGTTCTGCTGAGCTGATTATCATTCGAAGTAAATGAGTGCAAGTTTTCTAATGCAGCGCAGGTGTTCTCCCTGTCATGTTTGACTTAATGCCTAATACATTTTCTCACTCGTTGCCCGCTCTCCCTGCCCAGCATTCCTTAAGTTGGCCCACCGGTTGGTGATTGTGATCATATGTCACCTCGCTTTTCTGACCTGACCGTTGTTCCTGTTCTCCAGTGCCTCACACGAGTCTGGCAGCGGAGTACTACCATCCGATGGCCCTGCTGGCGGGCCACCGCAGCCCGTACACGACCGACCTTCTCCCGTCTGTGGCAACCGCGGCCGGGGCCAGCAGTGCCAGCGCCCTGCACATGGAGTATCTGCAGGCAATGGAAAGTAAGTTTGCACTGATCTCACAAGATATACACACAAAGAGTTGGTCTGTATTAGTCACTCTGCTGGGTTCTATGAATTTCATTCAGTCTTAACAATATGTTTATTTAGACATTTTACAGTATCTAAATTCTTTAAATACATACATTCGTTTTTAAAATATTTGTACACTTGCAGGGCCGGCACTAATCATTTCGGTTCAACAAGCATCCCACCCCTCATGAGAAATAATTCAGCATGTGCCAGTGTGCTTCTTTTTATTTCCAAAATAACCTCTCAATTGTGTTTTGAAATCACAGTTGCAAATATCAGAATATGAACACACAAGTGAAACAGTCAGAGAAGAATTTAAAACCACGGTAAAACACTAAAGCTATTTTTGCATTAACAAAAACATTAAAAAATAAATAAATACCAACACCATTATTTAAAACATGATCCGTGCAATGACTTGTAACAAAAGAAAGTGGTGTTTTTGTGCTGACTCGTATCTATGTTCCAAAGAACATACCAATCTGAGATAAGGAGGCGGGGCCTCACAGCTTAGATTCATACTGTATTTATCTTGGACAAATATGTTAAACATGCTTTACATTTGTTGTAATAATTTAAAAAAAAATTTTTTAGCCAGTTTTTTGGTGCACCCTGTGCATTCGATGCCCTGGTGGTCTATCTATGCATAATGTCGGGATGTACATTTGCTCTTAAAGCTTCGTATCTCTAAAATATACAATTTTAACCAAAATGACAAGAGAAAAGAAAGCAACACCCAATCTAGTTTGCATATTTATTTGTCACACAAACCTGATGATAGCAGCACAGTGGCTCAGTTGGTAGAGCTGATGCCTCTCAGCAAGAAGGTCGCTGGATCAAATCCCAGCCCGGGGACCTTTCTGGACCTTTCTCTCCGTGCATGCATGAGTTCTCTCTGGGTACTCCGGCTTCCTCCCACAGACCAAAAACATGACTGTTAGGTTAATTGATAACTCTAAATTATCCCTAGGTGTGAGTGAGAGAGTGAAAGGTTGTTTGTCTTTATGTGTGGCCCTATGATGGACTTCAGACGTGTACCCCTCCCCTCACACTGTGACTGCTGGATATGGGCACCAGTGACCCTGAAAGGAAGAACTGGGTATAGATAATGAATGTATGGACAAACCTGATGAAGTGAGAAGTCCCAATCAGCAGATGTTTGCAACTTTTGCGTGCATGGTTTGGAAAAATGCGTGCCTCATACCCACCTTAGTTCACTTTATACTCACATTGAAAACTGAGAATCCCTGCAAACGTTTATATACATGTATAGTAGGATAACGGATAATGGAGACCAAAAATACTGTGACAAGATGCTGTTTTGAGCTAGGTCGTAATTGCATGAAGAAATTGTGCCATTATTAGACATTATGCTTTGTGAAGAGTTCCACGTCAAGGTAAACCGGACATATTAAAGCAGCCCTGTGGGACAAAAGACACCCCCCGCATCCATTCCTGCTGGGACTGCACCTTTGAGTCTTAGAAATGCATACCTGCACAATAACATGTGGGTGGGCCCAGCGGGAATTCAAACCTTAAAGTGCATCTTCACAATGCACCTATATATAGATCGAGCTGCACCTCAACCACGGCGAGGAGGCTTCCACAACTTTACTTTGACATGATTTAAATGAGCCATTGTCTTAATGTGTTGAGCTCAGGACTGTGTGCAAAGGACTTATGCTAATGAGTTATTTTAAAGTGTAAATAGGAAATTAAACGCACACCAAATCTTAGAAAGGTCGGACAGCCTCACCCTTCTCCCTTTGATGAGAGTGTATTTAGTCAGACAGACACTGCTTTCATGGAAATCCGGGGTGAACTTCCCCCCCGTTCCTCAGAACAAACTAATTAAAACTAGCCAAACTTGTGCGGGTATCAGAAAATTAATTGCTATTAAGTGGGAATTGGAATGTCCCACCATTCATCACTGGAGAAATCCTTTCTTCTGTGTCACTTTTTAAGATTAATAGACTGAAACAAAACAATTAGGGCCAAATTTCAGTGAAGAGATGCGGTACCTCCTCACTTAAAAATCGCCTGTGATCATTGCCAGTAATAACTCATCATGTTTCAGCAATGTGTGTTCACGAGATGCAAAAAAATTAACACTTTAAAGCTTTGGTGAATATTAAGAAGAAGAAGAAGAAAAAAGACATAAAGAGCAAAGTCTATCACTGATAATCTGGGCTACCATGAAGCTATTTTAGTCTATTCCAAATTAGCGTAATTACCTTCAGAGAGAGTTGTGCTAATGAAACAATGGGCCTGTCCTGCCTATTTGTGCTTTAATGGTCTATTGTCTCCAGTAGTACTGCCTAATTAGCACCGTAGCTCTCATACATCACTATGACTGAAGTCTACACTACACTCTAATGTTTACTTGTGGCCTCTATTAGCTAATCTCTGTGCTGTTTTTCTGCTAATAGGAAACTGTTCTTCTTCTAAACAGGTTTGATTTGAGCATTTTTAAGCACCACTGTTGCTTTTTAAACTGACTAAATGCAGCTTATTTATTTTCTTACATCTAATCACATTTAGACAGCATACACATTTTAAAACGCATAAGAACACACGTATTTGTAACTAGCAAATATTGGGGTTTATTAATATATTTGTCAACAACATATAATATTGTGTGCATTTTCATAGAGACAAAATTGTGAAAAATGCAATACACTTTTGAACATTAAAAGTCCTTGTACTTTAGCTGTTTATAATTACATTTAGCTGTTTAGTAAACTCTTCATTAAATATTAATATAACATCTGTGCCTGCAAAAATTGCATGAGTTTTTTTTCACTATGTAGTACATTGTTTCCCCATAAAAAAAATGAAAACCCTTTTTCGTTACAAAAATTATAGTTTATTGTACTGTTTTTATATCTCCAGGGTCTAGTTTTACAGCACTCAAAAGTACAACTAAGGAACCTCTTGTGTTTTTTCTCGAACCCCCACTTTTCCTTGGTGCGCAGCTAAAAGCTCAACCCCAGTTTTGGATCCAACTTTTATTTCCACCTCGTCATTCTGGCCCATCTGAACCCTCCCCAGCCCTCAAAATTAATGACGCGATGCGTAACCAGCCATCCCGTCCATAAATCAAGAGGAAATTAGAGGGACAGTCCTGCTACGAGCAGGACGCTTCTCTCTCTGTCTCTCTGGTTGGCCGATTTATCATTTGGGCTGTGCATTAATAAACACCGGTCCCATGAGGCTTTGCAGCAATGGCAAACAGGCCCCTTCTCCTAAGCTAGCCCCCCCTCTCCCAGCCACACTCTCCCAATTTTTCACAAGTGAATTCTACTACTACTACTACTTACTGAAATGTTTCTTGTTTAGGGTAATATTTCTGATTTTTTTTTATGTGTGGATGTGTGGAAGGCTTAGGAATAGTTGTTATCTGCTGTTTGAACAACTTTGGTTGGGAGAAATAAAATGTAATTTTGGCCAACATAATGAGTCAATGGCAAATCAGAGAGTCTGAATTTCAGCAGTCTTAAAATATCTTAAATCTCAACAATTATTTTAAGGTTTGACCCGTTTGGGTGTCATCAGTTTTTAGTTACACAATTATTGTCCACCACAGAGCGAAGAGGGGCACTGGAAATACCATCCATCAGTCCATCTTGTGTGCTTGATAACTTGAAAAATAAGTGATGTACCGACCTTCCATATTAGTGTGTGGCAGAAGAAAGGTTCCTATCAAAAACTGGGTTGCCATATTAAAATCCAAGATGGCTGTTGTCATGTAAAACAACCACCCAGATCATTTGAGGGAACTATGTTTTCTGGTTTTAAATTGCTTAAAACTATGGTTTCCACAGATGATTGTGGTGACTGGTGAGGTGGATCAAGGTTAATCTATTGGCCACCTGCTGGCTCCACCATTGGGCCTGGTGATGGATTAAATAGTTCCTTCCACTTGTCACAATCCACTTTTGTCTCATATTAGAAAGAATTTGTGCAGAAGAGTTATTTTGTTGATGAACTTCAGTTCAGATCAATTTTTACTGATATCCTAAAGGGAAATTGGTTTCCAACAGGCAATATAAATACAAAAACACGAAGAACGCATCCCTGAAAGACATCACAGTCATTCTGTTAGTATAACGAAACTACATATATCAGGAGAATAATATATCACAACAATGTCCAACCATTACCAAATGCTAATACATCAAAGCACATGATAAACTAGAGGTATTATATGTAATGCATTAAAGTATGTTATGCTATCTAAAACGACAAAGATATAAAATACATGTTATTTCAAAAACCTCAAAGTAGTCTAGTCTAAATCAATTCAGTTTTGGCCAGAGATATTCAGCTCAGCAATGGCAACAGGAATGAAGGAAACCCTCCCACGTCGAGTTCTAAAGCAGCGGCCAGATGGGGGAAGCTCAAACTCACTATACAGTGGATGTTTGAGACAGTTAACATATTTAGCCTTAGTTCTCACTCGCTTATGGAATATACTGTATTCTGGAGCTTGGCTTGCTGCACTCCAATTATCTTGCTTGTTACATTAGTTAGCCTCATCAACCTATTTTTACTAGACAGAGAAGGAAAAACAAACCAAGCCACGCAATAATAAGAAAGAACAGATTCAATAAAATAGAGTCGTCAGTAAATTACAAACATTAAAAAAAAACAAGAGGAAAACTCACAAAACCGCTGGACCTTTTCACACACTGCACTCATATTTGATTCAAAACTCCTCTTGTCAATAATAGTTCTCAAGTATTTATACTCGTTACCGTTTCAACTTCCATGTCCTGAATGAATGAGGAAGGAGTGCTGCTCGGTTGAGATTTATGAAAGTCGGTGAACATATCTTTAGTTTTGGATTCATTAATTGACAGGAAAAAAAATCCTTACACCATGTTACGAAGTCCTCTACTACAGCACCATGCTCAGTTTCATCATTTGAAAGACCTATTATAACAGTGTCACCGGATAATTTCAAAATATGTCTCATGGATACTCCTACTGGAGTTTGTGTAATAAGTGAATAAGTGAAAAATGCGGACATGCAGAGAATCTCATTGTATGTTAGCTTCGTGTGTGCTTTACTCGGAGATGAAAAAAGCATGCTCCTTTATGCAGTGACAATGTAAAGAAGGTGCTGCTCTCCATACAGCCTCATGCTGCAGATACAGCTCGGGCTGACATATGCCAGAACACCACCACAGCAGCATCCGCGTACACACACTCACATCCACACACTCTGATTACCATGTGAATGGAGCACTCTGTAATCGCTGAATGTGTCAAACGAGAGATAGAGCATTTACGTTTTAGGAGACGGATGGATTGAGGGGGACGTAAAGATGGGGGAAGGGGGGGGGGGGTATCGTGGCTGTGCAAGCTGGTTTTGTTTGCCTTTATGAAATAACTCAAAATGTTTTATTTCCAAGTCTTGAGTCACAAAGTCATTGTGTCAGTTCACGCACAAAGCACGACATCCCCTCAGCGCTCGCCCCCCTTCCATCTTCCCCCCTATTTTTCTCTGTCTTGTTTGTGACATCTCTATGTGAAAAGACAACAAAAGTCATGTTTTAATCTCTACCCGTGGCTCATTGTACGTGCAGAGAGAATGGCTGTGCTGTTTCCGCCTTTTACCTTTTCAAACCCTCCTTTTGGTATTTCCAGTCAACACTGATTGCATTTGAATAACGAGTCAAATTGGACTTGATTAAATATTACCATACACAGTCAGAGCATTTCTCCAACATAAAAGGCATGTTTTCTCATAGATGAAATGCAAGCAGTGCATCAAGTGACAGCTGAACACTCACTAAGATGAGCCTTTTGTCTGATGATTGACAAAAGTGTCATCTGTTAGGGTTTGATTGGGTTGCAGTTTGGATGAAGTCAAATAGAAAATGATGTGAACAAAACAAGCAAATGCTCTTTTTTTATGTTTTTATAATTTAACCTATGCTCCATGTGTGAAAAAAAAACTCACTATACAATAGAATGGAATAAAGAAAGTTCACAGCTGTTCACATTGAGTCTTTTATGTACAGTTTCTTCTTCATGAATCTTATTCTGATCTTTTTGTCCCGTAGGCTCTCGTTTCCCAAGCCCAAGGCTCCCGGTACGGCCCAGCAGGAAGCGTCCCCTGCCCATCTCGCCACTCTCTGATCACAGTCTTGACCTGCAGAACATGATCCGCAACTCACCCACCTCCATTGTCAACCTGATCAACAACTCCCGCTCCAGCTCCTCCACCAGCGGCTCCTATGGTCACCTCTCCGCTAGAGCCATCAGGTAACGTTTAGAACAACAGAGATATTTGTGAAGCCAGTGTGGAATCCACTGTGGTTACATCCAGATTTTATTTTGAGTCATTGCTGGGAACCTGGAAGGCTAAAGGCTTTTATTCAATCTAAACATGCAGCAGTAAAAGATACAATAGAGGTGTATCTAGGGGTGGCACAAGGGTGGCCAAGTTATTTTTTTACGGTGCACATACAAGTAAAGATAAGCACTCTGGATTTTAAAATTCAACATGGTCGCCACAGCTAATTCCAAATTCACCTGTTTAAAGAAACATTGAGCTGGAATTTTGTGTGATCATAGCAAAGAATGATCCCAAAAACATGATGAATGCTAGTCACAACTTATTACTCAACCCTTTTTAGACACACAAAGCTGAAGATTAGTGTAAAAATAGCCAACAACAATTTTTACCCAATTCTAGCCAACTTTAATATGCTAAAATTCAGCCATTTCAGGACTTATTAAGATGAAATTTGTTGTGGAGTACCTAAGAATGATAATATGCCAATTACCAATGCTAATCTCAAATCACGCTAACCACTAATGCTAATGCTAATTTTACAAAGGGCTATAATTCAGCCATTTTTAAACATCCACCACTAAAATGTGTATATAGTACAGTAGTAGAGAACAATCTTTAACAAATTCTAAATGCAAATACAAAATCTAAGCTCCCTTTGGTTGTGGCACCTGGGGTGGCCAATCAAGTGCCAGGCCACCCTTCTGGCTCCGCCCTGTATACAAGTGATTTGCATTTTTCACAATACAGTAAAATATACTGTTTTTTTGTTGTTGTTTTTTTACTTCAGGGTGGCACTCTAAAATGTAAAGAAAGCGTATGGCACCAATAAGTGTGTGTGTGTGTGTGTGTGTCAAACCCCCATGTGGATGACAATCTTCCCAGCCAGCCAGTCAGCCTGCCTCCCTGGCGGCTTGTGTCACTCATCCAGTACACCTCATGAAAACATCCCATACATCAAGTCCCCGAGCCAAAGTGAAGCAAAAGAAACGAGGAGAGATGGGGGCAAGAAAAAAGGAAAGATCCATTGCCCCACCCACAGCCATTGATCAGCGATCCGTAAGAAGAACCTGATCAATCATGCTGCACACTCTGCCACTGTCCAACTGACAAGACCCAAATAGCCAGCGCCAACAAACTGATGAGTGATATGACAAGCGGATGGGCCCCCAAATGTGTCTCGGCCCATTGATTTCCACTCGGCTCATAATAAGATCAGCAGACATATGGGTCGCTGGAAGAGCATATTGTCAGAGTGCAGAATGAATGGAAGCCGAGGCTGTTTCTGTGTTTATACGCCTGTTCAACATCGGTTACACTGAGAGGACTTGTGAGATTTTTATGATCAGCGAAGTTGTAGAATAATAGGCTATAGAGTTAAACAAAAAACAAACTCTGCTACAGCTTTATTTATTTGGCTGTAATACAGATTAGGGGTTATTTATTATCTGTATAATTTGCCCAGTGGAGAAATGACACACTGTCTTACACACACTACTTGATAATTCGCTGTGTTAACAAGCTTTATTTGCCAGCAGCTCCCCTGGTTCCAGCATTACCACACCATCTCCTGTCAGATTGCCCTCAGGAATGAGGGAGTTATCCAGAACAATCCATTTATGCACCAAAGTTCCCCTTTTTCTGCCTCATCGCCTCTGGATTTGATGTTTGAGTAAAGAAGTGTTTTAGTTTTGCTAAATGACTCTGCTGCTGTCTCCAGCCCAGTGTTAAGCTTCGCCTACCCTCCAACTCCAGTGGCTTTGCACGTGCACCAGCAGCTGATTGGCCGTCAGCCGGGCATCGTGGGCTCCGCCTTTGGTCACAGTCCGCCTCTAGTCCACCCGACTCCGGCCTTTCCCATGCAGCGAACCGTGCCCGGCATCCCCTCGTCCGGACTCAGCATCAGCGAGCGCTCGGCGATCTCCAACGACTCTTCACAGGTGAGAGCGGTGGTCTGCGTCTCTGCGATTCATCACGACACGTAATGGATAGCGGCGAGGCGTGCCAGCCACGCGTGAGCAACATGCGCCGAGCTAACGTGGCATAGGCAGGACCCCTTGTCTCTACACACTCCTCTCCTGGGAGTTTCCTTCTGCTTGTGTTGTTTCTTGTTTTTTAGCCAGCCGAGCACAGTCCCGAACGTGACGTGCCTGCAGGAAACAACTAGGGGCTTGTTAGCATAGAATACCACCGCTGAATCCATTAATCACTGCAGAGAGAACAAGGATATAGTCAGGGAATATTGACATGGATGGATGGATCCAAGGGGGCTTTCTCCCTTTTGGTTCCTCATCTCGTACACTATGTGCGGGCCTACATTTGAAGTAAATATCCAGTGTTTATTACCCATCCCTGTTGTTTTCCATGCGTTGTCAAAGATGAAACTTCAGTCAAATTGGGCAAAGCAACATTCTTTTTTCTTTTCCAGCATAAACAGAATATTGCTTTAAGAAAGAAGGATGTTTTTGACCTGTAGATGTCTCCTTTTCCAGACGTCTAAATGTTCTGTTCATTTCATTCACTTTCACAAAACCTGCAACGCTGCAAGAACTCCCCCAAGGGTATATTTAAGCCAGGGCCAGAGTCAGGTCATCCATTGGTTGAATTGGTTTGTGAGATTGTTTTAATTGCAATGATTAGGGTAGCTAATGTGATACAGTGACTTGTATAGGTTTTCATTAGCTCAGTTAAAATTTGAGATGTTTGCTGCAGAGATATTACAAACCAAGCTCGGTAGTTTTGTCCTGTTGATTAAGTAATTGATTAAGTTGCATACATTTTTAATGAAGCCATAACAATGGATGAACCTATCTCTATAACCAACATTAAGGAATTAATGGTGATAAACTTGTAAATGCTCCGATTTTTATTGTTTCCACAGACCAAACCCACGAGTGAATCGGCTGTAAGCAGCACAGGCGACCCGATGCATCACAAACGGTCCAAAATGAAACCAGAGGAAGAGCTGCCGAGCCCAGGAGCTGTGAGCGTACAGGTGGGTCACCAAAAGACAGGCTCACCAGCAGCAAGTGTGTATTTTCTTGTATCTGGCTGTTTTTTTCCCCATATTTTTTTATCACTTTTCCTTTTTAAAATGATTCAATCATTGATTTTTGGGGGAGACTAAGGAAATTGATTTTGCTTTTGTTTAATCAAAATCTTAAGTGGCTGGAACAACGTGATAAAAACGGCAAAAGTGGTAAGAAAAAAATTAAAATAACGTTAGAGCTGATTATCAGCAGATGAAAACTGAGGTGTGTGGTGGAAGTCTCCCTTCAGGGACTCACACCAACTCCAACCTCTAGCTACAACGTGACAGTGAAATATGTCTGGGCTAATACAGTAACCTACAGCAGGAGGAGGGGGTTAGAGTCTTCAAACACATGCAGAGGGGCTTTCACTACTACATTTCCGCTCCACATTTTTCCCTCGCTGCCAGACAAGCCCATATTCACATGGTCACTAAAAACCTGTAAGTAATAACTTTCTGCTGTGCCTTTTATTGCCAAAATACCTTTTATGACAGGTTTACATGTTGGGGAGGTGAAGCACTTCCTTCTGTTTTCACATTTTTTTATCTGATTTTAAGTGATTTTGCTCTTACTTCATACAGTATTTAATTGCTTCTCATTCATCTTTTTATTTCCTTTGTGGTGGTTTGTTCAGGACCATCCTGACGGTATGACTTTGGTGAAGGAGGAAGGGGACAAGGATGAGAGCAAACAGGAGCCGGAGGTGGTTTACGAGACGAACTGCCACTGGGAGAACTGCTGCCGTGAGTTTGACACCCAGGAGCAGCTGGTACAAGTGAGTATCCAGCTGAACAGACCAAATATTCAGTTTCCTGAAAGAAATTATAAAAAGCAAAACTAAAAAGGAGGTAAAGATCCAAAAAAATCCAATTACAGACAAGCAGGTAGACAATCTATGGCAAATCAATAAATAGACATTTATAAAACAAACAGATTGTTTTCCAGTGATAACATTTTAATTCACAAACAAAAATCCTAGTTTAAAACTCTGCAAAATGCAGTGGATTTTGTGCATCACTGCTCAAAGATTGTGGCTCGAAAATGTCACAAATTAAGCAAAACAATAAACAATAAACCTCAGATAAATATGGGGCGCCAAGTGTAAAACTTCACTAACTCATTTTCATTATTAAGCTCACTTTCTAAGTGTAAAATAGTTCAGAATTTTTATTTTATTTATTTACTGTTGTTTAACCTGGCAAATCCTATTAAGATCACAGACCTCTTTTGCAAGGACGGCTTTGGGCCTGAAGGCAACCTATTGTGCATGTTTTTGGTCTGTGGGGGAAACCGGAGTACCCGGAGAAAACCCACACAAGCTTGCGAAAAACATGCAAAGTCTGCGCGGAAAGACCCCAGGTCCAAACCGGGAATCGAACCCAGGACCTTCTTGATGTGAGGCGTCCGCGCTAAACTTTGAGCCGTCATTGCCATTTTCATTAACATTTTATTATTTAGCTCACTGTTCTTACATTTTGCAAATTTTTACTAATTGTTAAATTTAAACATTAAATAATATATGTAAATATTAATTCCTAAATCTAAACCTGTAAATTTACATGTAAAAGTTAAGACATAAATGTTGTGGTTAAAAATTAAAGTTTACATTTACGTATTTCGGAATTGGATGAAACAGGATGACGTCATCATTCTGCGACAGACCTCATGCTAACCTCTGCTCACCACTACTAACGCTGCTGAAGATGGTATTTAAAACCTAAATTCAAAATGTGTTCAGGATAAAACAATATGAATGTTACCACTGCTCCTGTAGTTTGAGGTGTAGCTCGAACACTGGCCGAAACTGCAAGTTTGATGTCTTGTAGGGAAGCATTAGCGGTTTCGTCCCAGGATGATGACGTCCTAGCTACAGCCGAGCGTCAACAGCAAAGGTTGCGTTCCATTCCGAAATACACATCAGAGTAGAGTAGAGTAGAGTAGAGTAGAATGTGACTTTATTGTGATTTTTCCAGAAATAACAAAACACCACAGCTCTTGATATTAACAGTGCAAATTGGCCAAGAACAAGGATAAAATAGAATAAAAAGTTCAGTAAATAAAAAAAAATGAATCTTAAAAAAAACAAACAAAAGAAGATGATATTAGCAGAAAAATAAGAGTCCAAGTCTGTCTGTTGCCTCTTTTTGGCACAATAGAAGACTAGACTTCAAAACAGGCACAACAGGTTGTTTACAGCTCTGTAGTGCAGCTCAGAAAACACAATTATGTGCTTTGAGGGGTTTTGGTGTTTTTCTTCCCTCAAGCCCCTCTAGATCCCTTCAACATTAACAGAAGCTGCCATTCTGGACAGAACCTCCTGTCAGGCCTCGACTTCTGTGTCTGGCAGCCTCGAGCCAAAAAGCTGGATTCCTGATTGGATCTAGGGACAGTGGTAATGGGCTCAAAAAGCTGGAGTGAACATCTCACAGCTGGACGGCACTAACTGATTTGGCGTGTAAAGCCTCACGGAGCTTTGTGCACCGCACTGAACCGGACCCCTTCTGTACCCCGTCTGTTATCAGAACTCTCACACAAGCCTGGAGATGGATGCTTCTCAACGTACTTCTGCCCGAGGGGCTCTCTTTAAGGCAAAAATATTAATAACGTCACGGTCGTGTCACCTCCCTCCACTGGGGTTACAGCTGCTTTTAGCTTTTTGCTTTAACTTGGACTGTGAGTCGTTTACCGTTCAGCTAACCAGAATGAAGTTGGACGAGTGATGAAATTACACCAATTGGTGCACATCATGACACATCTGATAGAAAGATCCTAAAGCTCTCCACAGCTGTCTGTTTGCCATCTTGACACTGCAATCCTCAGCTGCGGTGGTAACCCCTATCTATAATTGATATCCTCAGCACGAAATGGGCTGCCTCCCATGTTTGAAGGGCTCAGCTCAAAGGCTGAGGATTTTGACAACTTCCTGCCCTGGTTTCAGGAGGTAGGATGAGTAAAAGTGGTAGGAGAGGAGGGCAAGATGGCTTTTTATTTTGGGGGAGAATAATACTCACTTTCCTCACCCTATTATAGTAGCATCCAGGCTGCCATCAGAAGAAAACTCATTCCTCCTCTTATCCAGACTAACCTTGACAAGCTGCACTTAATAGGACTTCCACAAAGGAAAACTTGATTAGTTTTCATGTTTCATTTTTTTCTCTCTCTTATCCCAGCATTTGACTTTCTGATGTGACGTTTTTATTTCTCGTTTTTTTTATGCACATGCAGATATGCGGGGAGATGCCAATAACTGTAGCCTTCGCCTACAGAATCCCTGCTCTGTAATTCAGCATAGCGGACGGGAAAACGCTCTTATCTCTGCGCTCCCCCCTTTCTCAGTAATAGGATAAGTACAGTATTTGGACCACAGTGGTTCTCTTCACACTGTGGGAGGGGTTTGGAAGGGTGGTGGTGGGGATTTCCATATAATCAAACAATGGAACGTCCCTTCTCGCTGTAACTCGTCTTCTGAAATGGCTTTTTTTGGGGGGGGTGGGTTGTGAGACAATAATGGTGGAAAAAGCATCAGTTTCTCCTCAGTTTAGATGGTTTTAAATGCTGTATTTGTTCAAAAGTTAAGTATAACAATCAAAATAGTCACGTTTTACAAAATCAACCGCATCTTTTTGAAGTATTAAAAGTAAAAGCACTAAGTCAAACATCCTGCTTTTCTTTGTGGTTGGCCTAATTTGAGAATTAGGCCTTCACGCCACCCTCGTCGCTTTCTACCTTGATCAAACGCGCTCCCGTAGCGCTCCTGATGCATATTTTTACACCCTCGAACATTGCGTTCACCGCCGACACGCTACGGCGTTCCTTTATCACCCTCGTTTAAGCGCTCTCGGTGCTGCCGATAAGATAAACATCATATCTGTGCAATTTGGCTCACTTATCGGGCCTACACAGTCAGCAAAAGCGAGGCGGGTGTCAATTTTAGTTTGCTATATTTATTTCATTTATTACATTTCTACTCTGTTGTACCTCTCCGGCTCCCTCTCAGCTCAGCATTCTTTATCCAACCCCCCACTTTTTTTGGGTTATGATCCTTTCTCATTTCCCCTTTCATTTTATCCCCCTCCTCTCTCTCGCCCCTCTCAGGGAACACTTTTAAAGATAAGGCCTGGTGGCTTCTTTAATGTCTCTCTTGAAGTAGGCTTTTCTTTGGTTTTGTCGCCCGCGAGGCCAAACCCACTCCCCCCACAATTCCCTAATATGGCCTTGCTCAACAATCTGTGATTATTTTCTTATTGATCTGTCACCGATTCCTTGTTGAATGAAAGCTCCTCTATTCTTTGCATAGAGAAAAACCTGAAAACTCCTTTGTAAAGCAGTTTTAGGGAACAAAGAAGGGCTGGATGATGGGTAGGAATATTGTACTGCGATGTGGACTTTTGTCATCTGTAGATAGAAATGGCTTTTTCTGAGGTTAAAAGAAAAAGCTGTTCCACACTTGTAAAACTGCAATAAAAATTTTAAATAACATTTCTTTGCTTGTTAGAAAAAGGTCTTGCAGTAGGTACACTGATAAATCCACCGACTGATTAACCTTGATTTTCTTAAATTTTGGAGATTAGCCGATCTAATCTACCTCCGCAAAGGTTCGAAAATCAACCACTGACCTTTTGCTCTGCTGTGAGAGAGGGCTGTTGTCCAGTTAAAACAAGTTTGTATTGTTTCAAGGGTGTTTTTCAATAAAAGACCTTATAACACCTGACAATCAGTTCTAAAAAAAAATAAAATATCAGGATCGGCCAAAATCAGAAACGTCAGGTCAGACTTTTTAAAGATTGTGATTGGCTAGAAAACTGCAATCGATGCACATCCCTATCTTGTAGTCCAGCTAACTTTGCAAAAACAGTTTGTTCAGAACTTAAAATTTTACTACCAACCTCAAATTGTCAGGAAGATCTGAATGGGAACAAAAAGTGTTTTTTTTAAATGATTGTGCGATTGATAGGTTGCTCAGAGTTTACCATTCCATCTGGCAGGGAGCTGACTCTCCTTGTGTCCAACCTTGTTGCTGTTGTACGTCTCTCAATGTTAAAGAGAGATAATGCTGCCCCGGAGTAAAAGCAGCACCCCTCCCCCTGCCCCCCAAATTCTGGCACAAGCCTTTAATTGGTAAAATGCAGATTTTTTTTTCTTTTTTTTGATCAGGAGAAGGATTAGGCCTCTTATCTGTCTAGAGTATCTTACTCTGAGATGAAAAGACTGCTGAATTACACATGCCAATTTCAGCTTCCTGCCCCTTGCTTTTTATTTGCTTTCCCTCACAACCCACTCTCAATTCCCCCTATTTTGTTCCCTCCCTCACTTTGCCTCCCATCTTTTCCCCTCTTAAAGTTGTTTTTTTTCCCCCACCTCTCTTTACACAAAGCAGCTCAGCAACTGACATCACAAAAGAGCATATGATTTATTAGGCAATGTTTGATAAAGCTAAACGGTGTTGCGGGTCCCATCGCTTTGTGAAATTGCCTTGTAAACAGGCCCTCTTTTCATGCACGCTTGCATTCTAATGCATGAAGGCAGCGTCCCAAAGAGGGTTTGATAAGGAGACATGGAAATGGATACTGAAGTGAATAAACGGTAGGACAAATACCAGGGAAATAAATGATGTGATTTAATGGATTACAATAACACACGTGGTGAGGATCTTAAATCAGCAGCTTTAAGGTTTTAGCACTACTTTCAGCTACTACCACACATTTCAGCTCCAGATCTGTCAGATTTGACTGACTTAAAACCATTTGTGTGCCATGGCGGCCATGTTGAAATGGATTAACTCCAAATGTTATTGAGTGAAAGATGCTTATCTGAGTTTTATTTTCTGATGGTTTTATGATTATCTGTCCAGCGGTTAATGCAATATTTTCTTAACAGACAGAATTGACGCCAAAGGGTAATATAGTTTTAAGCAAAAATATTGTTTAATGTGTAGTGCTTAACACATGTGTTAGGGATAATGCTCAGCCACTGCCATGTCAAATTTTAGCTAAAATGTTGCAAAATTAGCTGAATTTAGCCAATTTTGTGTTTTTCTTGAACTGGACTGACTCCAAAAGTTAATCAGTTGTTGAGGTACAAACAGTTATTACTTTCTGAGAGTTTCATTAAAATCTGTTCAGCAATTCATGAGATATTTTGCTAACAGACAGACAGTTGATTCTAATAATTAATTGCAAAGTTTTAAAGAAAAATCTTGTATCATCAGGTAAAACTTAAAATATATGTTAGGTTTTACTCTTGGCTGCAACACCAGATTTTAGCACAGTATCTGAAAAATTGGCTGAGTTTTGTGTTTGCTAAGGTCTCTTAGCTGTGGTGGCCATCTTGAAAGGAGCTGACTCTAAAAGTTTATTATTTTTAAATGTACAATAAATTTTTTTTTCTGGGATTTTCATTCAAATTTGTCTGCTGATTTAATTTATTACTACAGACAAACACAGAAAAGAATAATTGGTTCATTTCATTCTTGTGCTCTTTCAGCTTGTTGTTGCCATAAAGGTGTAAATTTCTTACAGGGAAGTAGTGTCTGCACCTGTGTGTGTATGCATGTGTGTGTGGAAGTGTATCGTTCATACGTCACAGGCGGCTCCAGTGTCCCCTGTGTCCGTGTCCCATGCGTTCCCTGTCGTACAACTCCCTCCTAAATCCATCTTGGTGGCGTTTTTACAGTTGTTGGCCGATAAGCTGGCAGGGGGAAGATGAATAACCCGCCGCGCTGCCGCTATCAGCACCTGTTTGTCGATTTGGCCGACCAACGGGACCTGTCTGCTCAGCATGGAGATTATTGATTCAATAAGAATTGCCATTAGATCATGCTATTAGGCTTCTCTGCGCACCCCCCCTTGCGCTGCCTGTCCCCCCTCTCTGTCAGCTCAGAGGCTAATGCATCACACCCGTCAGCGACCTCCTTCATTTGTACAAACAGTGAGTGTGTGTGAGCGCCGTGCCAGCTGTAGGCACATGATCCAACACTACGGCGCTCGCCCATCGCTCTCAGCCGGTTGGATATCGAACGCGGGTCGCAGCAGACCGATCGCTTGCCAAAGGGATTCCCTCATGGAGAGGAAGGGAAAAAAAAGAGAAGGAGTCAGGTTTTCTGAAGCTTCGGCTGAGGTGGGGAGAAGATTGATCTTGGGGGAACGTCGCCACAGCCTATGATGGTTCAGTTTCCAATCATTCACCCTGGAATTAGTCTTGTTTTGTCACTTTAGAATTAAAAAAATGTCAGCTGAGAATAATGGAGGCTCTTTGATGATACATTATTGTCAATTTCACTGATTGCTTTTGCTCCTGAACCCTGCTATTGGATGCTGACTCATTTGATGATAATCCTCTTCTGTCTTTGCTGGGAGGTGAAAACCGGTGAGGTTTCTGGTGGATGTCATGGTTGTGCGGGGGGGGGGGGGGGTCAAGATGTGGCTGGTGGGCTGCATACACTGAGAAGGTGCAGAGGTGATACTGTTGAGTCATGCCTGGAGGGAAACTTGCCCTTGTTTGCTTAAAGGTAGCACAGGGGTGGGCAACTGAAATGATGGAAGGGACCACAGTTTTTTGTCTACGAAAGGATTACTTAGTGCTGCACACTTGATACAAAACTGCCATTTTAAAAATGTTTACATAAATACGTTTAGTTACTTAACATATTTCATGGATGTGGTTCTGGTAAAAAGGAACCATTCTATAAGTATTTGTGATTTCAGTAAACGTCTCATATTTAGCTTTGTGCAACGTGTTGTAAATATTAAAATCCTTCATTGCAGACAGCGTATCTAAGCAGACCAAAAACATAGGTTTGTCTTGAAATTCTGTGAACAGATAATCTACCTCCAAAAATACTTTTTTAAAGGAAACAAAAAGTAAGAGATGGAAGTCACATGTGGCCAACGGGACACCAATTGCCTATCCCTGAGCTAACATTTATTTTTTGCTCAACAATCTTATGAAATAAAAGCCAAGCCGTGCAGCTATTTTGGTCAACTTTTTAAAATCCTGTTAGGCACATTTAATGCAATTTCATAAGAAATGGTGTATGTGTTGTAACTGTCTTTCAACTACTACCACATCAAAATTTAGCTTAATATTTGTAAAACTGACTGAGCTGTAGATATTTAAGGTCAATCAGATGGCCATCTTAAATTGGAATGACTCCACCTTTCTGAAAGATCTTTAAAATATATCCGAGCTATTTTGGTAATAGTAAAACACATGAACGCACACAGAAATGGGCAAAAACATCATCGACCACTTTGGCCTTATGAAATACTGAAGTTTAAACTCCCCAGACATTTTGGAGCATTTATGTTCAAGTTTGTAGTTATTGCCCCCGTCTTCCTGTCTGTCTGTATTCAGCCCCAAGGTTAAAAGAGTCTTTTTTTTTTGCTGCTCAGGAATGTCATAATACCAGCTTCCTCCGGTCAGGATATTGTGTGTCTCTCTGGGTTTACACTGCCCTCAGAAAGGCACTTCAGAGGCCACCACGCTCTGTTGTCTCTTAAAAAGAGCCTGATGTTGACTTCATTCCCAGAGGGCTGGGTTTTTTTTTTCAGTGTCTTCACCATTTTTCCCCCCTTTAACATCCACCAGTTACCTGTTTTTACAAGACAGTTAGCAAGAAAGGAAGAAAGATAAAGAAAAAAGAAGACAGAGATGGATGGAGTAACAAAAAGGTGATCCTCACAGAAATAATACTTGGCTGGAGTTGTAAAGCCCTTGCATTTCAGAAGCCTTGACTTAACTTTTGATTTCTGGCTCCGTCTGCTCACCTCTCTGCCTCCTCATTTCACTTCTTAAGCCGCAGACTGAAAGTTGCAATGACAGCACAACTGTCAGCACTTGTCACAGAGCGACGAGGGCCCAAAGTGACGGGAAGTGACAGGGTTTTATTAGAAAATCCTATTCATATCGGACACTGAGGCCCTCCAGCCTTTGTGCATTCTTCAGCAGAATAAATTAGAAACGAGAAAAGCTGGAAAGAAAGAAAATGAAGTGCACCAAGAAACAAGGGCAACGAAACAAAATGGAGGAAACACCACAGGAAAAGAAACACTCTTATAGTGGTTAAGCATGACTGAATTTTTTTTCTTTTGATGTGGGTTCTGTAACAAGATTCTGAGTAATCATTATCTTACCTGTTATAAATAGCTTCTTGAATGGCCTTAGTTTAGAGAAATAAGATTTTATTTCGACTGGATTAATGAGCTAAAGGCTAGTCTAAAAGTAGCTGAAACCATGGGTTCTAGGGGCGGGGCCACAGGGGAATTGGTCCCAGCTGAAATCTGATTGGCCACCCTGATGTGCCCCTGTCCTGTCACTCATCTGTCCTTTGCCAGAGATCGATGATGGTGAATGCAGTTCCGTGTCCAAACACTAGGGGCACTAATGAATCAAATAGGAAAATTCCATCTTGAATCAAGCTTACAGGAGTCTTCTTCTCTTCTTAAGAAAATTTAAACAATCCTGCAGAAAATTTTTTTCAGCTGACAAACAATGGCTGGACTTTCTTACAATGCCATGTGTTTGAGAGTATTTTATCTATGTACAGTAAAAATGCATGTAAAATTGGTAAGGAGAATTTACAGTGCAAGCTTCTTTTTAAAATTATATTACAAGTGTTTGAGCATGTGACTGGTTAAATATATACTCCTAACCAAAACCAGGGATTTGTGTGCAAAGATGTTTAACAAATACTTGGCCCCTCTGTGAATATTACTCAGAAAAATCCTAGAACTACCACTGACAGAGACCAGGTTTGCTCTATTTTACAACCTTGATTTAAAAAAAAAACTTTTTTTTTAATTACTGCCTTATTTTTCCTAAAAAAAAACTGTCCTTTTTTCATTTAAACATTTTGCCATGTTTATTTGTGAATAAAATATGGATTTATGTGATTCCAGTTTTATTCGCATTTTACAGACTGTCTCAACTTTTTTCAAAATAGTTCCCTCCTGTGCCTTTTCTCTAGCACATCAACAATGACCACATCCACGGGGAGAAGAAGGAGTTTGTGTGCCGATGGGAGGAATGCTCTCGAGAACAGAAGCCCTTCAAAGCGCAGTACATGCTGGTGGTCCACATGCGCAGGCATACTGGGGAAAAACCACACAAATGCACAGTACGGACCCTTATTTGTTCAGTTGACTTTATTTATTTGGAGATGATATTATGACATTACTGTCTTTACATAGTTTAAAATGTGAGTTCTCTTCTTTAGTTTGAAGGCTGTGCCAAGGCTTACTCACGCCTGGAAAACCTTAAAACTCATTTACGGTCCCATACGGGCGAGAAACCATATGTGTGTGAACACGAGGGCTGCAACAAGGCTTTTTCCAATGCATCAGATCGGGCGAAACATCAGAACCGCACACATTCGAATGAGGTACTAACATTTTCACACTTTCTTGAATTTGCCATCTTAGCAAGTTGTTTTCAACAAGCTGCTTTCTGTTTTCCCTCAGAAACCCTACGTGTGCAAAATCCCAGGCTGCACAAAACGCTACACGGACCCTAGCTCCTTACGTAAACACGTAAAGACAGTACATGGGCCAGAGGCGCATGTCACCAAGAAGCAGCGTGGAGATTACCCACGCCCACCACAGCAGCCACGGGAGCCTGGGGGCAACAGCCAAGGCCGGTCGCCTGGACAGCTGCCCCTGGGTGGGTATACGGACCAAAGGGAGTACAACCACGTTACCTCAAAACAAGATGATTGTCTGCAGGTGAAGTCTATCAAGACTGAAAAACCCATGGTAAGACTTCACTTTATTGCATTGTGTCTGCTTTGCAACATCATTTTGATCCCCTTGTTTTTACTTTCTAACACTCTTATTAGAATAATTCAACCTATTTTTTGAAAGTTTATTAATCTGAATAGGGACCTTGCATATTCAGTCCCCAAATCTTCTAATGAGTGCATCTTTTTCTTTTATCCAATGCTTCGGCATTTCTCTTCCTTCCTTTCTAAGGACAGTGGGTAATCAGGTGAGATAGGTATCACAATATATTTGTGGAAATGTCTCATTTTTTCCTCTCTCTTCTTCATCACATCCTGGTGTTTTAGACTTTTTTCATCTTGTTGCAACTATGATGACGGGCATTTTCAACCCAAACATATGCTGAATTTGTTTTCATCGTGGGTCTTTGCCATTATTTGTGTTCATAACGATATCGTTTTTCCTCATGTTGTTGTACGACACCGATATTTACCATTTTGATGCATTCCTGCGTGCAGTGTTTGTCTCTTTGTGTTGAACTGCAGCAGCACTGAAACTGATCCCAGTATTGCAATGTGCAGCCAAAGTCTTCTACTTTTAAACAGGGTGGAAAACCCTCCAACAATTCTGACATTGTGCACCAGAAAAGTATTTAAAAATATAGGTTTCTCACATATTTCTAAACAATAAAATTAGAAATATTTAATCCTTTTTACCTTTTCCCTCAAGATTTCAACATTTTCTTTTTGAAGTTTTTTTCTCTGTCACAGAAGGAGGCATTCCTCATATCTTTTGTAATGTATTGCCTGTGAGGCAACTTTTGTTTTTATGGCCATTTTTTTCTCAAAGCTTCAGTGATTAAAGTATATTATTTGTTTATTGACAGACTCAAACTCACCAGCTGTTGCTAACATTCAGCCCAACTCATAATACTGTATAAACCTATAAAGGGTGATCAAGTAAAATCCTAATTCTGCTGTAAAACTGTAATACTGCATGATGTTACGGGGACTGCATCCTCCAAAGCAAACACATGGTATCATTGTTTGTAACATATGACAGTATGTTAAAGTTGTGTCACTTTAAGTAAACTTGTTCATTTTGCTCTTATTCCCTCCTCATTTGTGTGTGTCAGACGTCTCAGCCAAGCCCTGGCAGTCAGTCTACATGCAGCAGTGTCCAGTCCCCCATCAGCACCTATCCCAACAGTGGAGTCCAGCTTGCTGTGAGCGCAGGACGCTCGCCAGGGAAGGGGCTGGAGGAAGACGAGGAGGAGGAGGAGAATGACGAGGAGGCAGAGGAAGGGTGCGATGGGGAGCCAGCCCCTGTCATGGACTCCACGGTCTCCACCGCAACCGCAGCCATGCTGACCTTGCAGGCGAGGCGAGGCATTGGCCGGCCCCTGCGCTGGATGGAGCACATGAAGATGGAGAGGCTGAAGCAGGTGAACGGAGCGTTGCCCAGGCTTGGGTCTCTGTCCCCCACACCACCTCCAAAAGGTTTGGCAGTGCCAAACATCCTGGGGAAGGGTAAGTTTCAAATCTTTCGAATTTCCTCAGTTCCTCTTAAATTTCTTTAGTTTAAGAATGAAGTTTGTCTGGACTTATTCCAAATGCTCTAAAGCTGTTTTTTATTTACTTCTTACGAAACCCCTTTAAACAGAATTTATGGGACTGAATTATCCCAAAATGTAGCCTGGCAAAACAAATGTTAAAAATGTGCTTTTTCACTGGAAAATGTTATCAGAATCATATCAAGCTGTACATCATATCAGAGAGAATAGCATGTAATGTAATGTTTCATGGCCAATTTCTATCAGATCTCTCAAACAGATGTTGTTACCATCTGTTTAAAAGATCTTTCCACACTTAACTTTTCTGGTTCCTTCTATCTTATTCTCCTGTAATATTCCATTCACCACATCTAATTTTCTTTGGTTTTTTTCCTTATGTCCTAACTTTCTCCATTTGCTTGTCGTTTGTCTGCGTCTCTCCCTAGGATCCTGCCTGGGCAGGCAGTGGGGGGTGTCTGCTCCTCAGCCACCTGCTCACCCTGAGCTGGATAGCACAGAGTTGACGGTGCTCAGTTTGATCAGAGACCGGCGCGACAGCAGCGGCAGCGCCACCAGTTCAGCCTACCTGAGCAGCAGCCGGCGGTCTTCGGGCATCTCCCCCTGCTTCTCCAGTCGCCGATCTAGCCAGGCTTCCCAGAGCGAGGGCACAACATTGGCTTCCAGCCACCGTCGCATTCATAACCTCAGCTCCACTGACTCATATGACCCCATTTCCACTGATGCCTCCCGTCGGTCCAGTGAAGCTAGCCAGTATGGAGGTGGGGTAGCAGGAGGCGTTGTAGGGATGTTCTCAGGTGGGAGCTGTGGAGGCGTAGGAGTTGGCATTGGGGGAGGCAGTGGGTCACAAGGGATGCTCAATTTAACCCCAGCACAGCACTACCACCTCAAAGCTAAATATGCAGCAGCTACTGGTGGCCCACCCCCCACGCCTCTACCTAACATGGAGCGCATGAGTTTGAAGATTCGAATGGCCATGATGGAGGAGGGTGGCAACAATCGCTGTTTGCCACCTCTAGTTAGGCCACCTCACTGTGATGAAAGCAATGGTGGGTATAACAATGGGGGTATAGGACATCCAGGTTATAGAAGAAGGGTCTTCTATCCTGGTGAGGGGCCAATGAGTGGGAATCGTCGAGCCAGTGACCCTGTGCGAACACAGGCTCATGAAAATTTCAGTTTGCCACCGGTTCAGCGCTTCAACAGCCTTAATAATCTCCACCCTCTTCCCCCTCTGACTCATCAGTCTACACCTGAATCTCGCAGTTTTAGTCTACAAAACTACACACGCACTGAGAGCAACATGCAGAATTCACCAAACACCTCTAGCATTGCAGAGAATGCAGCCTTAGAAGCTCTGGCCATGGAGAATGATGAGGCTAGCCTTTTGCTTGGGGATGAGGATATGTTGCCAGATGACTTGGTGCAGTATCTGCACTCCCAGGTTCAGATGAACACTGCCTTTGTTCAGGCTGAGGGCCAATTAGCTTCTAGTCAACAGGAAACCACCCATTCAGGTGGCATTGAGGCAATCCAGACTTCAGGGTCACATGGGACATTCCTTGGGTCCCACAGTCTTCAACAACAGCAGATATCAGAAAGGAACAGCCCTAGTAGGCTTCCCATCCAGTGGAATGAAGTAAGCTCTGGAAGTGCTGACAGGTCTCCTCAAAAAGAACAAAACCACGATTCACAGTATGGAAGGTGGCCTAATGTAGACCATGAACCAAATTCTGGACCATTTGGCAAGTTCCGTAATATGGTAGTTCACCAGCAGGTGTCTGCTGATTTCCTGAACAGCTGCTTCCAGGCAAATCAGTCTCAAAGTGTTTATCCTGGGTTGAAACTAGAGACATCCTCCAACTCCTGCATGGAGATGAGAGGTACTGGTCACAACACAACAAACACCTTTGGTAGGTCAAACTTCTTACATACAAACAATAGGCCTCATCCCCAAAATCTGAAACATCACACACCCAGTGGAGCTTCAAAACAGAGCTACTTCCAGCAGAGCAACAACAGTAGCACCTCTTGGCAGGTTGGAAACAATCTAACTCTTGGCAGGGCTTTCATGGACAGTCTCCCCAGCCTCTCTCAGGAACCTCCTTCTTATCACGATCGGCTAGTACATATCCCTTACCCACCAATTAATGGTTCCAAGAACTTGGTCAAGACCCAACAACACGTCCTTTCTGAGAGCTCCAGTGAAATCCACCCAAGCCCCAACCAACCCCAACAACTACAGAGGAATGGAGACCACTGTTCTCTTGCATATCAGGTATCAGGGCTGAAACTGGAAAACCCAGACCATGGATACGCTGAGCAGACCTTTGCAGACTGCCTCTCTTATGAACCAGCAGATTGCAAGGCCTCTTCATTTCCTGTCTTGGAGGACCAGAGTTTGCTGGACTCCTTGGCTGTCTCTGAGGAACCGGGTAGCGGCAAAGAGAACGCAGCTTCCCTTCCCTCCCCAGGTACAAACCTAGTGACCAGCACGGTAGATGGTCATGTGCCTGGCACATTAAATGAAGGTGTAAATCTGGACTTTGGCACCATGCTGGAGGACGGTTATGATCAGGGTAGCCTGGTCTCTGGAGTATTGAGTCCTTCCATCTTCCAGGGTCTTTCCAGGACTTCATCACGCCTTACCACCCCTCGAGCATCAGCTAACTTCCACAGTGTAGCCCCAGGCCTCAGTAATATGGCCATTGGAGACATGAGTTCACTCCTCACTGCCCTCGCTGAGGAAAGCAAGTTCCTGGCTATCTTGCAATAGCCACTCCTCCTCTCTGTTTTCTCCTCCCTTGAAAAAAGAAAAAGAGAAGAGTAAAACATTGGTGTATGTGAAGATTTAAGACACTAAAAGTGGCAAATATGAGAACTTAAAAGTTGCCAAACTGCTTTATTGTAGGAAGATGTCATCCCATAAAGAACTGGAATGTGTCAAACAATTTGTAAAAATAAAGATGTTATATTCCTTTTCTGGAATGAAGGCTATTTTTGGAAGCCCTTCTGTTTGTACAAAAATGTAATGGTGAGGAATTGCTCACCTCCTTAAAAATCAGTATTCTGTGTAATGTAACTGTTTTTGCTGTACATCCTGTTTGTAAAAATGCATGTACTCGAGTTGAACACTGTCTATATAAGTACATAGACTAGATTATGTGCCAATTATCAACTGGTGTAGTATTGCAGGTACACAACCGCTAAATCTCTTTTTGACGTTGTGCAGGTGAGACTTGGGGTCATTCCTTTAACAGGACTCCGATGATAACTTTATACAGTATATCATAGGTTTTATTAGGTGGTATATTTACATTTGATGTCATTATGTTGGTATGTTACTTTTGTGGAACTGTAAACGTTTCAGTGCTTTTACCAAGTGGTATTTTTGTCAAGATCCAGTCCAAAACAATGGATGACACATCCAAGTCTTCAGCCGCCATAGATTGTCATCTACTTGATATCTAAATGGCTTGATTTTGTTAGTCTGGTAAGGTACTCCTAAGTGTATGTAATAGTTTTTTTGTTTTGTTTGTTTTTTTGTATTCTGTTTATGGTCTGATTATTGATGTTGGATTGCCCGGAACTGAATGGACATCATGTCCTAAATTTGGTGCTTTATGTATTCTTACATGAATTGATATGAGTACTTGTTTGGTTTTAATGACCAATACACAATAAGGTCCACAGCATTTTAGTGCTGTAACATGATGTGTTTTATTTTATAGGAAAGCCGACGTTTTGTTTTTTCCAACGCTCTTAAATTTCAGAATGTGTACTGCCATCAAGTATTGCAGTGACTTTGTCAGCAGTGTTAGTATTGCCTTGCAGTCATCTGTGACTGCACACAGAATATTGAAGAGTTTACCTTTCATTCAGAGAAATTAGGTACAAACCTTTGTATTGTTCTTTGGTACTTTTGTTACTTCGTAGCTGTGCATTGATGGAGTTTTGTTATTTCAAAAAAGTAAAGATTGTTTCCTTTGAAAGAAGGAAACTCTTGAGATATGTGCCTTAAACGTACAGTATCTGCCTGTTGGTAAAGAGAAAGATCACTGCCAATCTTCCATTGTGAATAATGAACAAAAGAAGAAATAGGAACTTAAACATGTAAAAGTGTCTTGTGAGCCGTGAAAAAGAAATAGAACAGAACATTTATATGAGAAAAGTCTGAATATTTGAGAAGTAAAGATTTGCGACATGCATTCTACTTTTTTTTTCCTGTTCAAAGTTTTCGCATTTATTGTGCTTTTATATATATTATGTAAATAAACAACTCCTTCTGTAGGCTTAGTAAAGGGAACGTGGAGTATCCTGAGACCAATAAAGAACTGACTTCAAAGATTCCCAGGCCCTGGGCAGAGGAACGACAGATCTGGCTCAGAGCGGAGCTTCAAGTGCCCAGCACTGCACCACTGCTTCACTCTTTTATAACTGACAACAAATGTTTGTATGGTTTTAATAAAAATGGAAATTATACTGGTCTCCTTTCTTTTGTGAATGACAGGTTTTGATAATACAGCCAGTGTGTATGAGGAATCGAGTCAGTTCTACAATTTAAATGTCCAAACACATACTGCCCCACTTTAAAATAAAGTTAAAATGTAGAATCTGTAAGTGAAAAAAACTCAAACTGTACTGACTACATAGAAATATAAAGAGTAAGCTGTAACCAGATTCTGTTAACTGAATGCAAAGATAATCAGCTCCATAAAAACAGAAGTTTTGGTAGTTTATGTTCTGATACCTTCATGGCATTGTGCTAACACAGCAATCATTTAAGAGAACATTTTAAAATTGACATTCTTTATGACAAAGCAATTTTCACATGTATAATATTTCGGAGAGTTGTCAGTTTACTCAATAATGCACAGCCTAGCTATTCTTAGAGTTGTCATAAAGAGCAAAGCACAGGGAGATTACAAATAACCCAAGAGCTACATGTCAGACTGCACAGGCCTCAGTCAGCATCCTGAATGTTAAATTTCATCAAAGATTTATTTGACCAAGTGTGGCTTGTTTGTAAATTTGCCAGAAGAAAGTCTCACAGAACAGCTTTAGTTTGCAAACCTGCATTTAAACAACCAAAACCTCTGAAACAATGTCTTTTGAATGAGACCTAAGAAGATATGTTTGACCATAATAGAGTGACATCAATGAAAAACTACACAAACCATATCAACTCAAGAGCCTCATACCACCTGTAAAGCATGGTGGTGGAAAAGTGATAATTAAGGCTGATTTGCAGCCACGGGACCAGGGTACATTCTGGTAAACTCAGAATTAAAAATTAATTAATTAGTTTTGATCACATAAAAAAACAAAGCAATTACAAAAAAAATATGGTTTAAGACAAAAAGAAAGCAAAATATATATACAAATGTTGGAATGACTGGTGTGCTGTAAACCTAAATTCCAACAAAGCTCAATTCTGAAGATACATAAAAACATAGTTGACCTCCACTTCATTTGTAGATATCCTGAGGTTATATTATTTTAATTTGAAGATTGAACCATTTGTTTCTGGACTGATTTAACATCCATTCATTATCTTTACATTTTTTTTCTTTTTTAAATGAAAAAATGTAGCAATTGAAAGAACATTCTTCAAGACTGGCAGTTTTATATATATATTTTTTGCCGGGGTTGTATTATTCTTTTATACACGTTAAGTGCTCAGATGTTTCTGGCGCCCTCTAGTGATCATTACAAGATATTACATTCACAGGTTGATCTCTACTCATGAATTTGATTACTATAAACTTGCTTGTTTGGTTACATATTCACATTAAAGGCAGTCAAGTCCTCATATCTTCATGTTGAGATTAAAGCCAGCAGGTGTTAGCAAGCCAACTCATTCATGCTGACATCTTTACTGGTGGTTATCCCACTACAGCCTACGTGTATTTACAGACCCCTTGAGGTTGACAGCCCATCAGCTCCGATCAGAAGCCCCTCTTAGATTTTGTTCGAGTAGAGAGAGCTCTTGCATCACGCTCCCACTTTCAAAAATGGAGTAAAAAATTGGAAATCCTTTCAAAGCAAGCCTCCCATTATGCTTTATTAGCTCAAGCACAATCTCATGACAAAAATGCAGGAAAAGTGCAAGAGCTGAGATTTGTTAAAACTGGTTACAAAATACAGGTTTTACTTTTGATGCTCCAAGGTTGCCGCAATCTTCTTACAAACCATATAAAATTGCATTTTTGGAACACAATCTTGTTAGCGCTGAATTGGGTACACTTTTTGGTCAGCATATGCTCAGTTATTTTCAAACATTTTATTTTTAATTGTTAATAAATTGAGACTGATCACAGGATATAATTCACTGCAATATCCAAACAAACAAATGAAAAGCTGCGTGTACAGTAGGAAACATTTTATTACTAAAAAGCCGTTTTATACTGAAGGTGCTCTTTCAGCAGCGTTTCCACAACTATTTATTATAATCACAAGATTGATTTTACCACTTCATGTAAAGAAAAAAAGAACATACACAAAAGAACAGTAACCATAGACTCTATGTACAACACTTAGAGGGGGAGGGTCATAAGTGTGGCTTGTTTAGGCCAGCATTATTTTGTTTGGTGTTTTCACACACCAGGCTCAAACAGGAGGCACTTAAATGTGAGAGCCTTTAGAGCTAGGACCAAGCCAGAGTGCAGCAGGGAGAGGAAGTAAAAAAAAAAATTACTATTTGCTTTCAAAATTATAAACTAGAAATGCATAAATTTTCCTTCAGGTCAGGCCTCAATGTCAGAGGCCGCAGTAATATGAGGGACACCGATTTGATTGCAGAAACGGAGCATTTACACAGGCCTGCACCACAGAGCACAAAGGGTGCACATTCTAAAGCATGCAGCGCCCCACAATGAGCAACATGGTTAAAAACAAATGATGGATTCTGAGGTCGGCTTTTATGACAGAATTTAACTGTGCGCTGCTTGATTTTCTTAATGTAATAGACATACAGTATTTACAGGAATCATGTTTCTCTTTAATCATCTGTCATTCCAGTGCCAGGTAAATAATAAAAAAAAAAAAAAGTCTAACTGCATTGCAGGGTAGGAAGTTTACAATGAAAACTGCAAAAATGTGTAACTTTGAGAATGGCTACTATTTCAATGAACTATTTACAATAAAATTATTTTGTATCCATTACCAAAGTCCTGTTGAGGAAGAACAAAACACAGTGGTATTCTGAAACAAAGTCTGTAGGTGGGTTGCCTCGCTGCAGAGTTCCTATCAGAGCTGCTTTAGTGGTCGGTTCTGTCCGCCTGTTCTGGGAGCGTGTGGTGTGTTCAGAGTGTCAGATCTTCTCCTGGATGAAGGGGTGTTGCAGAGCCTGGTTTATGCTGATG
Source organism: Cynodonichthys magdalenae (assembly GCA_031762555.1). Classification (NCBI taxonomy): domain Eukaryota; kingdom Metazoa; phylum Chordata; class Actinopteri; order Cyprinodontiformes; family Rivulidae; genus Cynodonichthys; species Cynodonichthys magdalenae. The sequence continues at coordinate 8,752,196 of JARVJO010000165.1, read as the reverse complement.
CGTTTAGCTGGGTCCAGCATCAGCGTGCTCTCCAATAGGTCCTTCAGCTGCATTACCTTCTTCCTCTGGTCCTCAGGCAGCCGCTGGCCGCCTATTAATTCTGCCAGCAGGTCTTTGGTAGGATTAATGGTGCTCATCACTGTCACCTTTTCCTGTTTGCACACGGCAGAAAACAAAGAAACAAAAAGAGGCATGTCACAATTGATCAAATTGCTTAATGATTTATTTATAAAATACTATATGCTACAAGTGAGCTGATAAAAATATAGTGTAAACTCGAAGGTTTTCTTACCCTTTCGGTCACTTTGTCTACTTCAATGTACAGAAAGTTCAAGTTCTGATCAAAGTGCTGGTCTTTGAACAATCCTTTCCGGATCATCTGAAGAAAAAAATCCATAAAGTTGCATCACTTCTTGAGCACAACATAGAACAGCAACACTTCTCCCGTTATCTCAAGAATAAACTGAAATGATCTGATGCAATGTTACCTTGTTGGGCATTTTGCCCTTCAGGTCCATTGCCAGCTTCAGCATGTGATTGTTGGAAGACCCAGGAAGCAGGATTCTGCCAGAGTACAGCTCGTACAAAGTGCAGCCGACAGACCACATGTCAATACCGTAGTCATAAGGTTTCCCTATGACTGAGATAGACGTTTTTAGTAAACCCTGAATTGATCAAACCTGATTTATGGTGAAAATAGAAACTACTCCTACTTACTAATTTCAGGAGCTCTGTAAAATCTGCTGACGAGATATGGTGTGATGTCATTGTCAGCAACATGTGAAGCAGAACCGAAGTCACAGAGTTTCAGAATGGTTTTGGACTCGTTTACCTTTTTAAAAAGACAAAAAATAATTTAACATGTTACATGTGATGCTGTCATTTTCAACATTCTAGAAATTTGGGTTGCATTTTGACGGTACCAGGATGTTGTCTGGCTTGATGTCAGCGTGGAGGATGTTGCAACGTTTGAGCAGCTTCAGAGCCAAGAAGAGCTGTTGGCTATAAGACCGCACAGCTTTGATGTGGAGTCCAACATCTTTGCCGTATTTCTTCAGCACCTCTCGTAAATTCATACTATAGATGAGACATGAACAGGCGGGGTAAAACAAATGCTACAATCATAACATGTCAAAAGATGATCACTCTGAGTACCTCAGAGGCTCAAACACGAGACAAAGATGCTGCTTGTGGTAGAAGTGTCGGAAGAGGCGAAGGCAGTGGAACTTGTCGTCGGGATCGGCGTCATTCAGCTTCCTGAGGAATTCTAACTCTTTTAAACCCGTCTTCTGCCTGTTTATCACAAACACATGCAGCCATTAGAAATGAGAAAGTTACAATTAAATATGTAGTGTTGATTACCATAAAACAGCTATTTATTGTTAAAGGGTTTGACTCACATAAGCTCATTGTTTCTGATGATCTTGACTGCCACCTCCTGGCCAGCCCTGGCAGTGTCCCTGGCTCTGATTACATTGCTGAACACTCCCTGACCCGTGTAGCCGTAGACATCATAGCGTTTGTCTAATGTCTCTCCAATGTTCACCCCTATAGAAGCACAGAAACCACAAATTTATTCATGGAAAAATGTGTATGATTAGTGCAGGGGTTCCCAAACATTTTCATACCATGATCCACCTAAACAGCTTCTGGCTGGGGATTCCCCTTGTAAACCCAGAAACAATGCTACTAAATATGTAAGGCAACAACTTTTAGAATGGTTTTTATACACCATTTAATAATTATTACATTTGTTTAGCTTAAAATTTTTTTTAACCAACATGTTTTAAAGACTGCATGAGATTCCCACTGAAAAAACAACTAACAAATTTTAACATATTTATTCTAAATTATATTATAAAATATTAGACTAAAAACAGATTAGATTTTATAATGATTTGAAACAGTAGATTTATTCTCTTATTTTTGCTTTTTTTCTCATCTTCCCTCCAGCTTTCTGGGGTCCTCCTAGCACACTACGGACCCCACTTTGAAAAACAAAGAATTAGTATACACACTGTATACTGCACAATAGTACTGCCACAGAGCTGTGAGATTAAACCCTCATCTGTAATAATTTTTAAGTATTTTAAAGCACTTACTGTAGTACCCTTCAGCATCAGTCCAGTTGTCCCTGAGGTTTGGGTTCTCCTTGAAGTCCTTTCCAACTCCAGCTGCTCTCATCCTGGCACTCTGCAGAGTCAGCACAAACAAGGTCATGGTGTGTATCCAAGGTATTTTTTTTATAAAACAAAAAGTCAGTTTACAGGATCTTAAAATGCAGAGGGAGCCATTCAAGACTTAACATTTAGATACTCACATCAAAATGAGCAGCAAACATGTCGTCTGACTCTGTAAACATGTCAGGGGCTGAAGGCTTCTTTGGGTTGGCTCCTGAAACAAAACAGCAACAAAACAAACGGACCACAGCACAAGATGAGTTCCTCAGCTCATACACCACATCTTAGAACAGTATATCTGGAACATGTGTTTGATTCACATACTCTGCAGAGATCAAAACATGCTGCAGGAGGCAGACACAACCAGGCTTTGGAATACAAGCCAGCAACTGAATGAACATATGACAGAAGAAAAACACAAAATTATGACCCCTGCATCACAAACTGCTGTTCTTACAAAGAGCATGCCGATCATTTTCTGTACATTTGTGTAGTTTGGTCACTCTTTAATGTGACACTTCATGCCAATATTTAGGAAAAAGATTTACGGTTCATACAGGAAGGCATTTTTTTTGACCAATTATTTTTTTGTGACCATAAAATCATTAAGGCCCTGTCACACTACTACATTTTAGAAAACGTATGCCAACTTATGAAAAGTTGTCCAACACTAAAGATGTCTAAGCTAAAGATGAAAAACAAAAACAACAAAAAAAAAAAACGACCTTTATATGGATCTATACATACTGTAATGCTAACAATTAGATTAACTATATAGCCAATATTAGTACAATAGTCTAAACAAAATTTTCAGAAGTCGGCATAAGTTGTCTTAAACATAGTGTGACAGGGACTTTAGGAAAAATTTCATGATTAAGAAAAAGAAAAAAATGCTAGCTGATTTCTTCCATGTTCCCAGAAGGCTGTGTTCTTCAGCAGAAGATGAACTGACTTGGGTATCCTTTTTACCAATAATAAAAGGCCTCAGAGGAAAAAATCTTCTGGATCTATCCTGGAATAGCTTTAGGACAGCTTGAAGGCATGTGACCACTAGCAGTGAACAAGGGAGCACATACGATGGTGTGGTTCATTCAGTTGGCCTTGTACGCCAACAGAACTAGTTCTTTTACTTTTTTATCTTAAATTACCATCTTTCTCCTGGGCGATGAGGTTGTGCTTGGCTTTGATGCTGGCCTCGAAAGTGTTGACATTCTCGCGTTCGTACTCCTTTACATCTGCAGCTACTCGCTCCAATATGTCATCAGGCGAGGGTGAACGGCTACGCGTGCTGCTCTGAGGACTGCTGGGCTCAGACACCAAGTTGGTGTCTTCATTCAACACTTTGTATTTCTGTGCAACAATAAAAGCAGTGAGGAAAGTTTGAATAAAGGTAAATTGGCTACAGAATCCTTTTCTCTTCATCAGTCAATATGTGGTTAGGGAACAGACCTGGACAATAGCCATGCGCTGCTGACGCCGCTGCTCAATGAGGGCCTCTTCATCAATCTCCTCACCCTCAAAGTCCTCCAACCTGCGAACAACGAGAATATATATTTAGTCTCTAAATTAATAAGCAATAAATCATGTCCAAATAAAGTTTATTCAGAGACCATTTGAAACTGAAAGTTAATTACTGGACACTCTTAAATCAAGATGATTTCCAGTTTGCTTTAGAACACATTTCAATGAAAAAAACAAAAAAGCAACAATGAGGGATTGGAAATAATGGAAAATAATAGATTTAGCAGGTGTTCATATACATTTATTTAAAGAAAGAAAATATTCAAATAATTTTTCCTAATGTTTAATCTGACTTCTGTTTAAGTAAATCATCAAAAAAAGCAAAAAAAATGTAAACATCCATTTTTAAAAAATGTTTTAAACTCACATTTCTCCCTCAGAGGATTCCTGGTCTACTTTCATTCCTTCTGAAAGGCTTCCTTTAAACTTGTCTTCGTCTCTGCTGCGCCGCCTTCGTCTCCCCCGATCACGAGACATTGAGCGTCGATACTGGCGAAGTCTACCATACCTGTCTCTCTCCCCAGACCTGCAAGTCATATCAAGATGGATGATCAATCACTTAAAAACATAGATCAAGACAAGTGATCCAACTTTGCCTTTAAGTATGGGAACTGTTAACAACTGGTGATTTCTACAAAAAAATAAAATAAATACCTGTGTCCGAGTGGAGACCTGCTTCGTCTGCGAGGCGAGGACCGAGAACGTCGACGTGGTGACGGGGATCTCCTCCGTAGAGGTGAGCGACTCACTCTGCGGCGTGTGGCAGGCCTGGGACTCCCCTCCCGTGATCTGTCTCTGCCTGGTCCAGCATCCGCCCGAGAACGTTTTCTAAAGGATCAAATGCAAATTATTTTAATTATTAACTATTGTTTGTCTTTTTATATTCAAACATTGTGTTATGTGTAAATCAGACTGTTTTTTTTGTCTTTGAACTTCTAGTTTTTCAAAAGAAACAAGCATTCGTAGCAACAGCAAGTGATGTTTGCCTTGAGATCTCCTCCATCTAATCAAATTGTTATTTATAGTTACTATTCCATTCTCAGGATGGCCAAACATTTGTGGGACAAACTAGTTTAGTTACTAACCTCAAACCATCAAAACACTTAAATCATGACAATCGAACTCAACTGTTCAGACAACACTGCTGTGACAGAAAAGCTGAACAATAAGCAACAGCTCTAAAAATCTAACTTTTGACTAACCTGAGTGGAGATTCCTGCCTGTCTGCATCCCGCCTCCTGGTGTCTGCTGAACGACTGCGGGCTCTCCTGGGGGAGGACTTTGTTCTGGATGGAGAGTGGCTCAGTTTCGACGTCCTGTCTGAGGCACTAACGGTTGTGGGGTGGGCATCCCTATGACGAGGGGAAGCACTGCGTCTTCTTATGGGACTGTGAGGCCCTCGCCTGTGGGGGGAGCGGTTCTCTTTTCCTAACGTGTCCTTAGACGGGGACTTGGTTGGGCGTTTTTCCCGATCGGCATCTGAGCGACTTGGCCGTTCTCGAACAGGTGATCTGGAACGTCGACCTGCTCTGTCTTGGGTTGGTCTGACATCTCGCGGTGGAGAGGAACGTCTATCAGCACGACTAACTTTCTGCTCAGCTCTTAAGTTGAAAGGAGAATTTGACTTTCTTTTCTCCTTGGGCTGATCAGTGCTGTCTGAGCGCTTCCTGTCCTTTGATCTGCTCCTACCACGGCCTCGGTCTTTAACACCTGTAACCTTACTGCTTTTGGTCCCTTTGTCTTGCTTTGTCTCCTTGACAGGTTTATCTACAGATTTACTACGACTACGACGCTTGGAGCTGGATTTATTGACCTCTGTTGTTGAGTCCCGTCTAGATTTCCCACTTTTACCCCCTCTGGGAGATATAGGTTTACCTGAGCTGCCTCTTGGATGCTGTTCCCCATTTCTGAACCTTGCATCTCCATCCTCTTCAGATCCAGAGTTATAGCCCTGAAGGATCAAACCCATGCCAGACTGAACCTTGCCTTCCATCAATTGGCTGTCCAGTTCAGCTTTGATCATAGCCCTCTGTTTCTCCAAATCCTCCAACACAGCCCTGTCGTCCAGACTTGGATTTCCAGACGAGGGAGAAGATTCCACTTTCTGTTGGCTAGAGGAGCCAAAAAGGGCGGCAGCTGAGGGGGAGGAGCACTCTTTGCGTTTGTGTTTCCTGTGTTTATGTCGATGCTTGCGTTTGCGGTCCTTGTCTTCATCAGACGCATGTTTGTGCTTTTTGTGCTTGCTGCGATGCTTGTGTTTTTTCCTTTTGTGTTTGCCACTGCTGCTATGATGTTTGGACTTTTCATCCACCTTCTCATTAATATTCGCAGCTTCCTCCTGGCAAAAAAACCCAAAAAAAACAAACAAACAAAAAAAAACACCACAAATTATTTAAATATCAGATTTACAACTAGTGCTTTTAATTTAATTGCAAATCTTTGCAGGTTTTATATACAATTTAACTAATGTTTTTTTACTTTATTTTATTTAGGCAGATAATCTCATTGAGACATGTAGTAGTCTCATTTAAAAGAGAGACTTGTGATACACAACGTTACTATTTAAAGGAGAGCAGAGTTAAGAACAATGCTTAAGAGCATGAACAGGATTGGACTGATGATCTTTTTCATTTTCTTTAGGATGTTTTTAAAATGTCCCAGTGGGATCAAACTGAACAGTCACTGCCTCAAGTGTTACTAAACTTTAAAAGGGAGACTACAATCATGATTAAGTTTGAGTTCAACCTTCCCTCCTTTTTTTAAAGCATGTGTTTTAAAACTGAATCAGTTTGATCAAAGGACAACAGAAAGGTTAAATAGAGGAACTATTTGATATAATAGTTTTAACGTTAACGTACAAAAACTTTTAGGATCTTATTTACCACATCTGAAGATTTAAGTCTTGCTCTTGTTCAGCCCTACCTCTTCCTCCTCCTCTTCTTCCTCTGACAAGTCCCCGCTGTCCTCATTCTCGCTTCTTTCATGGCTTTCCAGATCTTCCTTTCTGTTTGAGAAAAATGTAAAATGTCAAACAAAACATCTTGCAAATGATGTTAAAATTATCAACTTGTCTCTGAAATAGCTGAAAAAATGGCAAATGTAGGAAACGTTGTTTAGGGACAGTGATGCCATCAGCAGTGGTCAAACACTAAGTCTCTCAAAGTAGTACACAAAAATATTTATGTAGACCTAAAACAACAAGTTAGCAAAACACAATCATGCAGTCTTTCTTGTACTGAAGTGCGGATACAGCAGAAGTTAAATTTATACAAGCAGTAATAAGCACATTAGTAACTTTGAGCAAATCAAGGTTACGTAATGTTCTTGATTTAACTTTAAATTGTAGTGACGCTAAGCAGAAGCTAAATCTATTAGACACCTGATGTGGCACTGACCCTCGTTTATTTTAAAGTCAACTTGACATGTTAGCCCTTTTTTTAATCCAAACCGCCAAGTCAATTTCAGCAACTAGCTGCGATATGCTAATGTCTTTAGCAAACTATGCTAACTCAAATGATGGAATCGTCGTAAGTACAGCTACTAAATGCTCTGAAAGTGGTCAGACATGCAGATAATGTTTAAACAAATACGAACAAACACAATATGTACACATTTATTTGCTCTGGGTTTAACCAAACGTTTTAGTACCTGAGCTAAAGAACATTAGCAGCTTAGCCCAAAACGTTACCCGGTCGTTAGCATGTAATTTAGCTCGGCCGAGCAGCAACGTAAACTTGTGGGGTTTTCCAAAAATTTCAACCTTTCAATCTTTCATTTTGACACCTGGACGTCGTTTACACCTTACAACTACCATCCTTAATGATCTTTAATAAAATAACTTACACGTGTTCGTTGCCATTATTCATTCTGCTGGACATGATATCCATCTCCACGTCTGCCATTTTCCCCAGCTGAAGAGCCGCTCTTCTTCTTCTTTGAATATTTAGGACGGAAATAAAGCCATGTTTCTGGTCTGTCCCTGGTGTGCCGGCGGCGCATTGCAGACAGGAAGTGTGCCCTGGTTTTCTTTCTTTTCTTGTTGTTGTCTTTATTTTGTTCACCAGGTGGCATAGCTGCATGATATTTTAATTTAATTTGTTCATCATTGCTGTCAGTATGGCAGTTTATGAAACAGGAGGTTTTAAGATTTTAATTTTTTTTGTGTGATTTATGGAGAATAGTAAGTAGCATATTCACATTTGCCCAAGCACTCTACACTCTACACTTATGCTATGAGTTTGATGCTAAAGTATATTTAACATTTTTTTGAACAAAGACCATGACCAAATCTTGAGTTTTTACAAAGTTTGTTTATGTTGACCACCCAACATGTGCAGCAGTGGTCTGGAGTTAAACCTTTGAAGAGTGGCCAAAACAGTTAAAAAAGGGCAGAACAAATGGGGAAAAGGTGATTCTAACAGGCTGCACCGCAGGATTGCCTTAGAGGTTAATTACTGGATCATGTAATTTGCTCCTTCGTGTGGTCTGCACGTTAATTGTATACACGAAAAAAATTGTTTTTGGTTGGTTTAGATTACTTTTCTTCAAGAGGAACCCTGTTTGTCTGTTAGCAAAATATCTCATGAACCACAAAAGAGAATTTAATAAAATTGTCAGAGAGTAATCTTTTGATATACTTTACATCTACAACTATTTTGAGTCAACCCAAATCAAAGTAAAGTTTTGATGTTTGATCATGATTGCTTTTTTCCATTATTAGCTGCCAGAACAACCACAATATGCCCAAAGAACAATGATACAAAATATGTTCCCTCTCAAAAAGCAAATTTGTAACCGTGAAGTAGAAAAATGTTTTTTAAAAAAGACCTTTGTCTTATTTGGAAACCCTTTGTCATTGTGCTAAAGTGCAAAAAGCTGCAAAGATGATGCTTATAGTCTGTTTTGTTAAATCACATCACTTTCAAGGATGCAAAAGCAATACAAATGTTGTTATTATCCTCTCGACAGTTTTATATGAAGTCGTAAATCATGTTATTGTGAGGCACCTGCGGTTCGCTTGTTCACAGTGGTGAGAAAGCTTGCAGATAGAGGCATTAATGCTGACAGGCTGGCAGATGGGGAGAAATTCTGGCAGCTGACAGATCTGCAGATGCTGCCATTACCAGTGTGTGTTTGGATGACTTCTTGCTTCATGTAAAAGAGTATAGAAACAACAGAAAAGCAACCTTTGAAATTCTACTTTTGGTTCAATTTGCAAGTGTGAGAGATTGTATGTGACATTTTTCCTGGAGCACTTCTGATTGAAAAATATAACTTGAGTGCAGGCAGCTTAAGCTGTAACTCACACATCGGATCTTTCACGTGTCTCAGATTTATGCGGTAAAGTGACAAACTGGTGGCCTTGCAACAGATTAAAGTCGCAGTCACAGATGCACTAAATATTTCAACAGTGGAGACCTCTGCTGCCCAGGAAATCATGAATGTTTGCACTGTGAGACAAATGTTGTGTACAGAAATAAGCCATGCATCCTGAAGACCAATCTCTCTGTTTGTCACTCCATGTGTAAACAGTTTGACTATACAAACCCAGTCTGTTCTTTTCAAAACATACTGTAGTTTCCTATAAGTTTTGGGATCTTCTTGTGCGCAGTACTATTAGAAATAAACAGTGGTGTATAGTAACAAAATACATTTACTTTGTTACATTACTTAAGTTATTTTTTTGAGGATCTGTAAATTTACCAGGTATTTGTTTAAATCATAACTCTTACTTTTATTTTCTTCCATTCAAAACATTAAAAAAATACTTTTACTTCTTTACTTTAAAATTTAGCACCTCATTAAATGGTACAAATTTAAACATGACCAAAACTCATCATGAAAGGAGTTGATTATGCACTCTCAAAAATGAAGTGTTGGATTTACGTAACCTAGTTATGTCAACTGGTTCCACTAAACCAGGGGTTTGCAACCTGTGGCTCTGGGGTCACATGTGGCTCTTTGGTCCCTCTGCAGTGGCTGTTTGAAAATGTGACCAAACATAACAGAATAATTTTGTTTTTGTTTTTATACTCAAAACAGAAATCAATTTTTATGCAAACATGTGATCAATACTACAAATACAAAAAAATAAAACATGTTAGCTCATGCTGGCATGTTGGATACTTAAATAATCCAACTTTTATCTCTCAAATCCATCAGAATTACCTTTAAAGAATTTGAAGACTACATAATAATAATTAGAAATAAAATATACCTGAATAGTTCAGCTGTACTAGTTTAATTGGGTATAAACTATATAAAGTATTTTTTGTTTACATGAATCTGTTCTTTTCATTTGTCCTGATGAGTAAAAATAATAATAAATAAAAAAGTTCACAATGTATTTTTTTAGTTTTATAATGTCACCTCCACTGGCTGTAAAAGTTCCAAAAAAGGCCCCAAAAAGGCCCACGGACCAGCAGTTGTAGCTTGTTTTGTGGCTCTGGACACATTTTAGTGAGACAAGGAGCACAAATGGCTTTTTTGATCGTAAAGGTTACAGACCCCCGCACTAAACAGTTGAGTAAATTGAGCAATTTTACACTTTGTTTTAAAAAGAATGTATTTAAGTTCAACACCTAATTTCTTAGAGTGTGTGTAAAAGTACTTTTACTTTCCTGATTATTGTGAGCAGTTTTAAAGCTTTTACTTAAGTAATTTTCTTATTAGTGAAATCATTTTTACCAAAGTCATTTTCTGTTAAGGTATTTTTACTTTTAATTAGTTATTTTTTTTCAAGTACTTTATACACCTCTGGAGATAAAACAGCCTAAACACAGAACCCAGGGCCACATTTAGCTGTGTGGCTTTGTCTGAACCTTCCTTTTCAAAACCATCATGCTGACATTCAGACTTTAGCAGTGCTCACATGCTGATGTTTAGCAGATACACTGTCTTTTTCCACCTCTACTGCAGGAAACTGTTTCCACACATAAGCATCACAAAACTTCTAGTCATTCAGGTCTGGATTATATCCGCAGTTACTCAGTTTCATACAACCAAAATCCTATCGTCAGCTTCTCTGGGTTGTTGGTTTGTTTGTTCTTAAAGTGATGCTTTAAGTTGGACATTTTGCTGACAACGTTTTCATCTTTGTGAAACCAGACATGACATTGTTTCATGTGACGTATCGACAGCAGAGGGAGGAAGTGCAGAGTGTCTTATGAAACCTGGTAAACATTGTGACCCTTGTTTGCATATTTCTGTAACCATTTTCAAAAGAACTACACTGATTCAGAACTGTAAATGTGTAAAGAGGTAGGAAGTAACCACAAATTGGGAATGTACTGTGGGGCATGGTTAAGGTCAAACAAATCATAAATATATTTTCGAATAACCTGGAGAAAGAGTTAGTTTTAAGAGTTTAAATCCATGTGTCTGAACAGGGGCAAGATCAGTTTTCATAGTGCTTCATAAATGCTGTTTTATAGACATTTGAGCCACCTGTAGTTTGGCATTACACAACTATGCAGAGAAACTATGACCTCCCTGCCCCATAATGCCCCAGGTTGAACCTGAGGTACAACAGCTAACTGCTACTGCTACTATTTGGGCTTGCAAATAACCACATACTGTAAGCCAGTGTAAATAACGGTTTGTCATAATGGTAGACCATTTTTAAAGGACTCAAAGAGTTGACCACAGACAGTACACAAGGAGAATATTTTTAAAGTACTTTGTTATTACAGGTCATAAATAGGGCAATGCCTTCAGGCTGCTACAGGTCTGGAGGGAGAGGAGGATAGTTACTGAAACATCCAGAGATTTCCTATAGAATATGCTGCATTTCTATTTGTTGTTTACTTTTTTGTCTTTTCGGTTCAGGAAGGAGGAATTCTGGTCTAAAAGCAGGAAGAGAGAAAAGAAGAATGAACAAGGAAAGACGAAGTGGAGAGTGAGCAGGCAGGTGAGTTTCCATGTTTGTGTTTCTACTGAGATGTTCTACAGATTGAAGTTAAAACTGGTCTTAGTTCACAAGAGGGCTTTCAAGGGGGCTCAAGGAGGGAGCAGTTTCAAAACATAGGAACATATAGTGAGAATCAAAGTAAAAAAAAACCATACAGGAGTACTTAGAGGACACAATCACTGTATTGATTTTGATGGTCTGCCGACAGCATTGGTGGCTGGACCACTTCAGGATTACACCACCTGCTCACAAAATGCAAAACATAGGAACGAGCAAAGAAAGAGGGTAACTCTTTTTCTTCAAACTAAAGTTGTTTAAAGCACTATTTACAAAATATATTAAATAACATTTCCACAAAACCTCACTCCAAAAAGTCTGAACTCTATAACTTTAAATTAAAATCAGAGGATACTAACACAAATATTGACATTTCGACTCAACATATGGAGCTGTGTGGTGAAGGTGTTGAAATATTTTTGGTCAGGACAAAAGTCATTCTGTTTGCCCTGGAAGTCACTGCTCAAAGTATGGAATGATGTCACTCATGAGTTAAACATGTTACAGTAAAACAATGATTATTGGATTTGCTCACTATTGTACTCAGTGGCGAGGCTGGCTTCTATTAGCAAAAGAAACCGATAACAACCTATCATTTGCACATACAAACAGTTGCAACATGTTTACTGAAATAGATGGACCAGTTGTTATTAGCACCTTTACATGTGAATGGTCGTCATGTTGGATTCTAAGGCTCAGGCTTGAGATTCGTTTGATATTTGGTGTTAGAAACCATCTTTGGAGAGAGTGTGTTTACTATTTCTGTGAAATAACAGTCATAAAACTAAAACCCTGTTTCCAAATTAAACCTGCAAGCACAGGAGAAACTATCCACAAAGATTTCTTGATGTGACAAACCTCCAGATTGGTTTTATTACTTTTGCTGGGACGTATTTTCTTAACAAGGGAATAAAGAAACAGACATTAGGTCTGCCTCAGCTCATTGCGCTCCCACTTTCCCAAGTTTCACTGCAGACACAATAAGGATCGGGTCATAAAACATGGAGTCCAACAGATGCTTGCTGAAGACAACCACAGTCCATTATAGAGCCCGTTACAGACACTCAGGCAGTTTGCTAACCCCTCATCACCCCGGCCCCTGCACTTCTCGGTGGGTTTTGTCTGTTCGTGTGGACAACTTGAGAGTTATGGCTTGGAAAGGTTTCCTCAAAGCAAAAGCTGCACCAGCGCTTCTTTGTAGAAAAACGAACGCCTGCCATCATAAACGCAGATGTTCTTTGTTTTCTGACAGATGTGACCATCTTTGTTTTTATTGTTTTCCCCTTCCTTTTTTTACAGCTTCACTTTGGAGCCCCTGATGTTTGGTTTTTGAAAACAATAGTGCTGACACAATTTATTAGGGTAAAGTACAATCTAAACATATGGGCTTGTCGTAGGATTAAATTTATGTTGGCTTCAGTGAAAGGGACGAAAAAGCACTTTTCCCCCTCAGTTGCTAATTCTCTTGTCAGTGATGAAGTTTTTGAAACTGTGCTTTAAGCCCATCACAGGCTTTTATTAAATGATGTAAAACAACTATAGGTAAAATATGGAACTGTTTCTGATATGGTGAAGTTATGTTGAAGAAAAGGCTTTCATACTTCATCAGTTATTGTTCTTCATTTATATCAACATAGATACAATTATGATGGAAATGAGGAAAATAAAATAATTAAAAATGGTCTAAATACTTCAATCGGGCTTGATGTACATTCCAAAATAGAAACAAATTTCACAAACTGCAACTGATCTGACTTTATTGGACTCACAGTAAACTTATGTGATCATTTTACCATATAAAATATCTTCTATAACATACATATAATACATATATCTATTATTATTTTTCCTTTTTTTACTCCAGCTTTGTCACTGGATTAAAGAATTTCTGACAGATCGCACACAAAGGGTCAGGGTGGGACCGTACACCTCCTCAGCTGTTACCACCAGCACCAGTTCACCACAGGGCTGTGTGCTGAGCCCCCTGCTCTTCACACTGTACACGCATGATTGCGCTCCCACCCACCACAGCAACTCAGTCATTAAGTGTGGGGTTCTTCTCTGGAGGGGACGAGACAGCCTTCAGAGACAAAGCGAAGCGGCTGACAGAGTGGTGCACAGAAAACAACTTGATCCTGAACACAGCGAAGACCAAATAGCTTGTGGTGGATTTCAGGAAAAAGAAAATTAACCTCCATACTTTTAATCCAAGTCTCTGCATGGAAAGGATGTCAGACTTTCGTTTCCTGGGAGTCCACACTATGTGAGACCTGACCTGGGATGTTAATACAACAGTACTGGTGAAAAAGGTGCAACAAAGACTCCACTTCATGAGAGCTCTCAGGAAAAATAACATCTGCCAGAAACTGCTGGTGTCGTTCTACCACTGCTGCATTGAGAGTGTCTTGTGCTACTTAATTAAAACAAAGACAAACAGGTTCAAAAACAGCTTTTACCCCACTGCTATCAGGGCATTTGATGCAACATAACACCACAGTGTAAATGTATACGGTGCTGTACAATGATGCCTTTATTTGTGTTTATCTTTTTATGTCCTTTTCATCTTTATATTGTAAATATTTCTACTCTTCTTTATACCCTCTATTGCAACGCCATAAGGGAACACCTAATTTCGCTGTATTTGTTACAGTGACAATAAAGATATATTCTATTTCATTTTATTCTATTCTAAAATCTCACTAATTAAGACATAATAATAGGACCCCTGACATGTAATTACGTATTTCGGCACGTATTTCATTGTGCATCTTTTGTGCTATTTCAACATTTTATATATCAAAACATTCAGCTCCTTCAGGACATTTCGGTTGACTTTTGGAACATCAGCAATTTATATTACTTGAAATATTTAGCTTTTTCTGCAGTGGTTTTCTCATTCATAATGATTGGAGCTGTTTTCAACATCTCTGCAAACCATCAAAACGTTCAGAACTCGTTATTGTACTTTTTCCTTTTGTTCTAGTTTAGATTTTTTTTAAACCTTTGTGCTAAATTCTTCTTCCTTCCACTTCTATTTTGCTAATTTTAGTTTTTTTCCCTGCTTTTTTAGTTATCATTCTGACCTTTTCTGCTATTCTTCTGCTAATTTAAACTTTTTTGTGCTTCTTTTACCTTCATGCCAGCATGCTTCTTTCAGCTGTTGTTTGGGTTTTTAGCTACTCCTTAGCTAAATTAAGATTTTTTTCAGCTAAATTCATATTTTTGTGATAATTTCAGCTTCTTACTGGGCGGCTGTGGCAGAGTGGTCTGGGGAGTTGCTGGTTCGATCCCCCGTTCCAGCTGTCTCAGTTGTGTGCTTGGGCAAGACACTTCACCCCTGATGCCTCTGATGTGTGTCCCATCAGTGTATGAATGTGATTGGCACTGATTAGT